>JTDE01005594.1:3193-25470 GCA_014338405.1 Paragonimus skrjabini miyazakii
GAATGATATTTATGAGACCCGTTAATAAACACTTTCGTTTATTACTTTTGTTTCCCTCCTTCGTCGAGATTAACGGCTTATAAAGGGAAACACAACTGTGAAAAATCTGAATTCAAATCAGCTACAAAAACAGGAAGTTCTCTATCAGCTGAGCTATGAAACTAAACGGGAAGCTCAAAATTTTTATATTTGAACTCAGCTATCCACATTACTCACTATGTCATGTGGAATTCACCAAATAATCCAGCTTATTGTTTACCTAGACTGGTGTTCTCATTCGGTTTACTCTGGAATCCACTAATCAGATTTTCGCAACTAGATCTCGAACTTGTCATCCCTACCATACTACCTGCCAGTATTACTGTTAATTATTTGTACTCGTTCTTAGGGCATTCTTTTATGAACTTTAACCAATTTAAGGATGACTGCGATCTTGCGCTCACCATCTCATGACACCGGTTTAACCCTTATCGATAACTTATCCACCGCCAACCCTTTAGTTTGTTACACAAAAAGTCAGAATTACAAGAAAATATTCAAAGTCAAACTTATAAAATAGAACGGGATATGATGAACACAAATTGATTGCTTGCATGCTCGGAGCGTTCAGATCTCGTCAGTTTTTCCGATTGGTTGGTCACAAATTGTAAGGTTACCTGTGTAGATGTGAAAAACGGTGTTCACTGGAGTTCGTAGTCGGTTGAATAGACTGAATCGTTGCTTGATTAGTTAGTGATCAAAATGTTAATTAATAATTTAAAAACTCAGATTCGATTGACATAGCTTGAACACCGCCTGCATTTGGTCACGTGTTGTGCATTCAGGTGGACTTTCCAGCCAGATTGTTTCGAAACTAACCAAGAGGTCTGAGTCTTACTCTCTCTGGAATCCAACGAAATTAAGTTCTCTTGCAATGACCGGGATTCAAGCTCAGGTTTGCCTTCTAATCAGATGACCACGGACTTTGCTGTAGGCGGTACCCTATTACCATAACTAAACAGTCCATTAAAGTGAATGTTTTTTTCACGAGGCGTGCATTTTCTGTTGTCACCGAGGCCTCTTATGAAATGGACTAGTGAACAGAAGCTTATCTGAAAGTGGAGACCAAATCACATGCCTGTTCGTCGGAGTGTATCGCGCGATAATTCCGCTTAGATAAATTCACACTTACTCTTCATCACTATTACTCAGTTCATCTCGTTTGTTTTTCACAAAATTGGACTGTACCATAATCTCCATCGCTGCTTTGTTTTCATATGACAAAACACTGATTTGCCTGACAGCATGTAGAGAGAGTCGTTTTGACCGTTGCCCTAGGGCGCTGTTGTAGAACAAATTAAATACAATTTCGATATAATGGTAAGATCACTTCATTGAAGATAAAAACTAGCCTCAAGAATTTCCCACAAGTTTTCTTGTTGCTTTTATCCTTTTGCTATCACCTTCTACCTTACAACTTTCCATCTTCGGTAACCAGCGGCTATCCACATTACCCTCCATGCCAGTGCACACAGCCTGGCCACTCTGATTGTTCCAACAATCATCCATCTGTTACCTGGATTGTTGTGGTTTAGACAGGATTATTCAAAGCGAGAACATGTCGACTTAGTTGTGTCTAAATCCGGATGTTCACCCTCAGGCCACAACCAGCTTTGTTGTTGTTTGGACTTATCTGCTAGGGTAGCCTGAACGATGAATCGAACCAGCAACCCTTCGTGATCCAAGCCAGTCTTTATTTGTTTGTCCAGCAGCCATGTGAGCACCGTTTATGACGGAACTATTTAAATCGCATCACAAACTTTCAATCCGAGATGGATTGTGACTCTTTACTTTAATGGGACATGAGCACGTTAAACATCGGTGCACAACTTATGCACGAAAACACTGTCACGTTTTTCTTGTCTAACACATTTATCTAGCCAAATCATCATTATCAACAAGACGGTCTTGAGCCTGGTCAGAAGGTACTGTGTCTAGAGCCTCGTCTCACTTCAGCAGTGACATGGAATATCCCGGAAGAAAATGTTACGCAGTGCTTGTACTTTCGTTCGACATCACCTCATTGGACAACCAGCGCTTTCCAACTAAAACTACACTTTTAGAAGGCTAGGTTTCAAACACTCACCTAAAGTTTGCACTTTTTTGTATCATCTAGCAAACGAAGGTGTCTTTTTGCGCAAGAACTTCGGAAGTGGCATACACATTTTCTTCAGTTTTTCATCCCTCTCTTGGGCTGGTACTTGCATAGCTGTTGCCGAAAGGGTTTGAATTCCCAGATGCAAACCTTGTGGGCCACCAAATTTTACCTCATAATTTACCCCAGTTTGACCGTATACGTTTATGTTAATCACTGGTGTTTCACCAACCGAAAACGACGATTTTATTTGATCTGAAACGAGACCCGTTTCTCTGCGAATTTCATACGTTTTATCCATGAACTTGTGACCCACATTTGTGATGTTTGGTTTCTCATTCTGTTTCCAGTCCCACAACATACGACGGTCAACTTGTTCAGTGGTCGCGTGAGCTTGAGATGTTCGTATGCTTTCAACGTCACCCATGAATTCCGAAAACATGGTTGTCTGAGAAACTGGAGTTTCTAACGAACTGACTGGATGACCATGTGATCTGGCTATTGACAGATTTTGAATACGCACCATTGGTCTGCCTGTATCGTGGCCGGACCAGTGAGCTGGGTAGATCATCATATTGGAATCAGCCAACTCTCGAACAAAGTAACTGTTGGACTGAACGACTCTGGATGTGTGAAAATCTGAAGCTCTAGCTGGTCTGACGTGTAACTGGCCAACTGAATCCAGAACACTTGTGTGTTCTTGCAAGTCCGTAACTTGTAGGCCTACACTGAAGCAGACCGATTGTGATACAATGGTAGAAAAGTCGCATAAGTGAACACATAATACACTCTTCGCATTTTGAATGAATTCTGGATTTGTACGCTTGACTGGCACATCTAACCGCTCGGTGATAACACTCGCATAGGATTCCACCTGGCCTGGACGAACATCGGAGTACGGAATGGATTTATCTAATGTTTGGATTGTCCGTTGAACGGGCGCTGAGCTTGAAGTTGTCCTATTCGGTTTGTCAAAAGTTTCTGGGCATAATGAAGTAACTCTTTCAGTTAGAAAATAATGTCCACCGAAATCAACACGTGACCAATATATGGCGGTATTAGAGACGGAAGCACAAATGGACAGGAGTTTTCTTGAGTAGCAACCCAAATGAAAGTCCTGTTCATTGTCGGTTTGTAAACATGATGTGTTAAAGCATTTGCTTTCAGTTTCATCCGAATCGTGCTGTTCAGCTATGAAAATATTATGTAGTCGGCACGCAATCTGACCAGTAAATAATGTTGAGGCGTATTCCGGTTCAAACTGGTCTGACCTATATGGTTGCAGTATAAAAGAGATTCTGTCGACCGGATATCCATACAAGTATTGCAAATCGGGTAAACGTTTATAGGCAATCCTCTCACTAGAGTTCCAAGTGAAATGTTTAGGAACGGTCAGTGCCATCTGAAGGCTTTGTTTGGGAACTTCTGAATAACTGGAGGAGGCCCCTATTGGGTGATAGTTCCAATTGCAAGGGTGCAATGACCCACTACAGTAAACTAGAAGGTGTTTAGGACTACCGATGAATTCCAAGCCATAGCCAGGGCTTTGCTGTATGTACACTCTTGTCATCGGATGCTCGTCCACTCTGGAAATACAGTTGGGACTGGCCGGTTCAGCTGGATACGACTGAATCAAAGTCGGTTGAGAACTTGTTACCTGTATGTTCACCATATGTTGAACAACACATTCTTTATAGCATGGCGATCGAACTGTGAGTTCATCACCTATTGGATCGTGATCCAGCGGGGATGACAATAACCTAATACGTTTACTTGACGAACCCCAAAGTCGTGGGCATGTACGCTGAAGACCATAGCCTCTATCTAAAAAGTAGTCACATATTTCAGTTCGGTCTATCAAGGAGTTAAGTATGGAATAAGATTGGCTATGTTCTGACTGAACTAGTACTGATGGAAATAAAGTTCGTTTGGTCTCATGCGACTGAAGCGCAACGGAGGGTCTTATCGACGATAGATTAACTTGTGAATCGCCATCTTCAATAAAGGGTTCATCAATCCAGCCTTCGAATGCGCAAACCTTTTTATTTAATTTAGTGTCCTTTCGTTTATCGATTGCACCAAAAGCGTCGGTAGTCAATATGTCCAAATCTACCGAACTTTGTGGATTCCTCGGTGAAAGTGTGATGTTCTTTGTTGCCAGCACTTGCGGGCCACTCTGGTATTTGATATTCAATTTTTCATTTGATTGACAAGATGAGTCATTCACATTTGAAGATGAGATAACAAAACTGGATTGGTTACTTGGCAAATGAGTGAAGACCCTGTCTCGTTCAGTAAGGTTACTGAGTAGCGGTGGTGCTTTGCGGTCACCCGTTGATTTTATACTTGTTGACTGAACGCATACAGTAGACATATTGTGAGAAAAAGTATATTCCGTTGGTTGTCGTCCGGTTAACGCATTGTTCACGCTTTGTGAACCCAGTACATTCGACATGGTCCTGATCAAAATGTCACATACTTCACCCTGCCTGTCTGCTCCACCAGTAATCGGCATATATATACGGGCCACTGCTTTCCAATTTTCCCCCGCATATTCTCGACGGGGACGATCAGAAGCGGGGGGATCATCTGCAAGATGACGAATTTTTTCAGACGGTGTTGAAAAAATTTCATAAATGGGCTGACTGAGCAATTGTTTCATACGGGCTTTTCGCTCTTGGCGGATAGGTTTTTGAAAAAATTCCACCGACTCGTATGGTATTAAGTAGTGTTCCTCAACATTGTCCGAGGTGTTATCGGCACACACTTGACTAATCAGCTGCACTACACCGGCTGTTTTCGGGCGTTCCTTGTTATTATTTTGTGAACCGGAAACAACTAATCGTGGCTTTCCTTGTGCTAAAATATGATGACTGGTGGGGGACTCTGTCACTGTCTGTGTCCAGATGGAGGTTTCAGTCTGTCCAACTCCCCCATCACAACGCAGTATTGATGGAACTTCGTAATCCGATGCCTTTGTTTCTCCATCAGGAAGAGCTGGTCTTCTTCTCCTGTATCCAGACAAACTAGAACTTTTATGCGAAGCAATCCAGTGTTCATTACTCTCCATGTGATATTCACGTCCCGGCTGTTGGCAGCTGCATAACCTATGCTTTTTCCAGGTTGCTGGAGCTGTATACTAATTATAACGTACTAAGCGTATCAACCAAAACACATCGGTCTAATCCCGACAGTAAAATAAATTCTGGACAGAAAGTCACGAGAACTATGGAACATATTGATTATAGTTGTGTTTAAACAGCTTGGTAGCATTTCGGGATACGATATTACATTTTACCATTATCCATACTGATAACGATTGAGATACTTCATATCTGAGGAATCACTTGATAGCTGTTCATCTTTGCGAGCGAAAGCTGAAAACTTGTGGAAGATTTTACTATCTCACTATCTGATTATGTGCAAACACTTGCGAATGTCACCTGATTTCCATGAGGGAGCGATGGGCCAATAAGTGAAGGAAAATCCACAAGATCTGTGGTGTACTGCTTCTCTAAGGATATGGCCGCAAACCGTGCACTTTCGTTTGTCTGTTCTAGTTGTATACGTCCATGTACGCCTGCCATAGAAGGCCCGATTTGGACTGTATCATTGTATTCATCTGTGCAACCAACTGCAAGCAGCGGATGTCTGCGCTTTTTCACCACTCATCATTTATTCGATTGATGGTCGTTTCGTTTGTATCTTTTCGAGTGTTATTTAACAGATACAAAAGATTCGCGCGCTTTTCGCCCTGCACAATTTTGTGTACCACCGAGTGGACGCAAGCTTATTTCACGCCTTCTGCATTAACTAACTTCTCAGCTGTAATGGACCTCAGCTTAAGTCAAATCCTATGATTTACATCTTTAATTGTTACTGGAAATATGCCGTTGGTTTCACAAACGCACCGCGTTCTTTTCGTTCGTTTATTTTTTGGACTACTGTTCAAGTGCTGTCCAGGAAAGATGTTCTAGCTTGTTTGGAAATGAGATTCAAGTGCATCTCCACTTGTCCAGTACAAGTATGAAATGCATTTCACCATAAGCTAGTCTTAGCACAACAGTAATAACCAAGAAAATTAAAAACAGAAGAACAAGATGAGCTTACACCTACAGGGACATTTTAAACTGTCAGGCTTCTCCAAAAATGCTATCCAGCAGTTCACATTTTTTGTTAACACTTAATACATTTTAATTGAGTTCGATAAATGCCAACAACCCACCAAATTCCACTGCTTTTTGTCACCGTGACTTTACAAAAGCACCGAAATCCTGATATACACCGTGACTTGTTTGAACATGGATTACGTTCCAGTCGCAGGCCCAGACAGCATGCGGAATGAATAATTTTATAGGTGCATGGTTGATTGATCAATCACGTCAGTCTGATTTAAAGCTGAGAGCACTCTAGACAATCCTGGCCTTTTTTTGTCCGTAAATTTTAAGGGAGATATTTTGGTCCTGTATATAGCTGACTGGCATGGATTGTTTACTTAACTTTATGAACGAACTAAGGAAGCGACAATGATACACAATTGACTTTCTATTATAAAATAGAATAACAAGATTTTGTGGTATGCACAAAATGCAAAATGTGTTTTTACGAGGGTATACTTTGAGTTCTGTTAATCATAGTCGGGATACGCATAATGACGACAACAGACCCTCTCGTAAATGCAAACATTTTGGTGTAGATGGACCATATTTACGTTTCAACTATATCCAATATTATTACTACTTCCCTATCCTGGTTCGTGTTGAACTGATACTCTACGTTTGTGTGAGGTTCATGTAGTTTTCTACATACAAGGTACAAAAGAATATGTGTGGATTTTGACTCATCAAAGTTTCCGATACATTAAAACTCCATTTTTGTAAGATATAAGCTACTTTAATGTACGTATTTGTGGTTATTTAATACCAAGTATTTCATACAACTTTGAAATAACTCTTAATGTGAGTATTATGCCATCGTTGGTTATTTGCGTTGAAGGATTTGTGAGGGAGTGAAACGCACAGAAATTAACGCGAAGGCCGTCCGTCGAGTAGTTTTTGTTTTCACACACATAATTTAATGTAGTCACTACAACGTTTTTTTTTCCGATATCAGTACTACTTACACATTCGAAAACCTCAATTTTAGACACTGGATTTTTACAGATTGATTATTTTTCTGTAGTTCATCGTTGAGTTGTACCAGATAAACTGTTCTTGAGTTTTCTGACAAACTGACTAATGTGTACCTGTTTCCTTTTTGCTGTCATGAAAAATATCTGCTGTAACCCACATGTAACCAAAAACCGCTTGGTCATTGTGATTAGATAATATAAGCATGAAATTTATTGCGTCTATTACAGAGATCACCCAGTAATCCATGTACTGTTTATATACAAGCGTGGCTTAAGGATACTCTGAGATCAGTAAAACTTTTGTCGACAAGTCTCACAAATGCGTGGTTAATTGATCTATTTCCATGGGGGAGCAGAGATGCACCACCACTACCAAGCTTTGATAAAACCGTCTGCCTAGTTGCGAAAGATGCGATCGAGAGTGAACGGTACTCAACTACTGATGTGACTATTACACAGTCGCAAATAGTCGGTTAACAAAATAAGCCTGTTCGCTTTCAACACTGTACATCCACTTCAGAAGTTTGAACAAAACCGTTGTAACACAAAAACCGGTAGATGAGAGCATTTCGTATTGACTCTTCAGTACCACATCTACAATTACATGAAACGGTTTTTTTATATGGAACAATTAAGGGTGGGTAACAAGTATCGTGGACCGATGGATTAGAAAAAGTCACTAAGTCCAGAGCAAAGTCAAGCTCACGAATAATTGTTTCTGAACACACAGGGCTGGCTTCAGTCGACTGATTACAAAAGCCTCAGCAAGCCGCAAGAACCTTAGATTAGGATGACGTAATAAGATTCTGAATGCACAAACTAGGTCGATGACGTGACCAGTGATCAGGATGTGCCTTGTGACTGCGGACACTGGCTACTTGTGCGTATCAACGACAGTGCAGCGTAAAAGTCTCCATCATCACAGTCTGGTACTGCCTTCGGCCACCAAACACTGATAGTTCAAATTAACTGCAGCAAACCTGAACACGGCTCAGTGCAAAAGCTGAACGACAGCACAATCCAAACTCTTCAACAGACAAATCGACGAATTTATGTACATAGACGGTGAGACACGAGATATGTTCTATTTATCTTTACCCAAAACCGATAATGCTGTACGATTTTAAGCCCATTACCGATGGTGTTACATACTACTCCGTGAATTGTTCGGGCATCCATTGCAAATAATGCAGTTTTCATACAACACGCATGAACAACACAACATCATCATTCCCTTGTAGTTATTGAGTATTGAGGACGAGCGAACACACAATACTACGCACATCACCACTATTCAGTAGTGAGGCAGGAGCATAAACTTTGACATTGAAGTGGTCTCAAGAAAGCTCCAAGGAGCTTTAGAATGCAGCTTGGCAAGAAATGGATTTTGGTACATAAAGGAACTGAGTGTTGGCGTCCGTGGAAACCGTGACGTTCTGAGACCAGTGTCGCAAGAAGATGAGTGTTTTTGTTTGTAGTCATGTTGAAGCGCATAACTCATGTATTGGTTTTCTGTATAAACGGCTCTTGCGCAATCCGCGTTCTTGGCACACAACAACTGTATAATGAGGACACTTACAATGTCGACGACTACTTGGTGATCCAAGAACTCGGATGGCGCAAGGGGTGTGTATTCTGAAAACCAATACATGGGTTCTGTCCTTCAACACGACAGCAAACAAATCCATTCATTTGCCTACAACAATGGTCCCAAAAAATCCAGGTTGCAACGGGTGTCAATGTTTAGTTCCTGTATGTGCCGAGAGCCATTTCAGATCAAGCTGAACTCTAATGTCTCTTTATGTATTTTTCCCGCACTTAATCAAATGTCCAAATCCATGCTACTGACTCATGACTGAATAGTAGTGGTCACTCGTCCTCACTACATTGCTCCCCACAAAGATCGTTTCAGCTGCAACAAAAGTCTTTCAGGCTATCTTCATTCTTTTGAAGGTCTGCATACTGGTCGCGATGACGTTCGTGCACTCGATGTGTATTCTTTATTTATCAGAGTGTCATACCATTTACAAAGCTGTCTTGCATGAACTGGAGGCTGATTCTTATTCTAAATCAAGTTCACTGGGCCGTGACGCCCAACTACTACATACGGTCCCCTCCACTTTGTTAGGATCTTCTGAACCCGAGTCCTGTTGCATGCTGGCTCCGCTGGTTTCTATACTTAACTTTCAAACCAAGTTAAAACACAGCACATCGGCCTGATAAGTTTGCAGTCGACTGGTCCTTGGAAACCTATAATTTTGTCAGGTTTTGGCCGATCGGTATCTGAGCTTCTGTTAATTCACGCGTGCCCATCCGTTGGTCTCTCAATAAGCGTGATCGTCTGGCAGGCATGACACCTGCATATACATTAGCTTGAACATCGACAGCTTCGTTGTTCCTTGTGGCGAACAGCGGTAGGCCAACAGAATCAATGGTCAGAGAAGTCAGAAACAATTTTTTGCGCAGTGTATCTCTCCAGCACATTTCACTGCATCTCATCGGGTACATACTGCAATCTGTGGGTTTATATAGCAAAGTTCAATGGGCATTGTGAAGCTAAACAACAAAATCAATAACCACAAACACACGCACACTCACACACATCCATGCACATCAATTACCAAGGTAATCTGGTACTGACGAACAAGTCTTTCTGTACATAGAGGGGTGGCTTTCATTTGCTAATTGTTACCACTTCCGCGAACCAGAGTAGCCTTCGATTTTTGTTGCGTAACGTATCCGAAACACATTCCTCAGGTCCAGTTGAGGTCGACACAGGAAACACACTTGCACTGGACAGTACCTGAACTTTCACAATTTTGTACCAATCCCGTAAGTGCGGGGTCTGTTGAGGGCTGTTCCATCGCGCAAGAGGAATCTGTTTAAGAGAAACGTTGGCCAAATAGATGCCATTGTTGAGAACCACGCTCAATAAAATGGCTATCCATCCGCATTTGTTGAGAAATTTAGCAAACAAAAACCGGCCGCCGCGATGTGTTTAACAGTTCCCAAACTAAATGTCTATCTCCGTTTGCCATACAAAGGTGATGACATTGCCACTCTGTTGAAAACCCGTCTCACGACGACTATGGGACGCACGTCCTATGCAGCCCAACTAGCCATGCTGTTCACCAACATCCAAAACCCAACACCACCATTGAACCAGCTGATGACATTTCTTCACAGTTTTCGCTCTGACCTCCACCGGTATAACCGGCACGTTTATCCCCTCCCACAGTTAGCGTATTAAAATTCCAGCATTATTCAACCCCAAGTCTGTTCATTGCACTCCGAAAGCTTTTAATTCCAGATTTTCCTCGACTCCTGACGGTTGTCCTCCCGATAGAAGTTGGTCAACCACCTCCAGGACCGCTGAATCGATCCTCGGTGCTGCTTGTGCCCCTCCGGGATCGTTCTCCTGATCAATACTGCCAATCCCAATCAGGGTCTTGTGAACCTCATTCATGTGTTGCGTTCGGGAAAACAAATATGGAACATAGTTCTCTCTTCCAGCTGCAAGGCGAATTGTGAAATCATACTCCTGTAGTCGTAACGTTCAACGAGCCAGCTTTCATCGGAAGTCCTTCCCTGAGTTTATCTACTCCAACGGTTTGTGGTCGGTTTCCACATGGAAACATCTGTTAGGCAAGTGGTGCCCCCATTTTTTCACGGCCCACACGATCGCCAAACACTTCTTCTCTGTCGATGAGACGTTTCTTTTGGCAGGAGTTAGTACCCGACTGGCATATTCCACACCACCGCCTTCCTGCTTCGGCACATCTCCAATTCCTACATCACTCATATCTGTTACGGCAACGAAGCTCTGCCCAGTCGCCGGTACTTACAAGGGCAGTTGTTTCTTCTTCATCAATTGTCGGATTTCGACAAACGATTGATTTGTCCATTCTTACCAGTTAAATTGACAGTTCTTCTTCAAAATTTAATGGGCTTGCGAGTTCATTAAAGTACTTTACGATGCAGCTGTAGCACCCGATGCCACCGAGAAGCTGTCGCAACATCCTCTTCGATGTTGGCACTAAAATAGACTCGATCGTCGTCAGTTTCTCAGGCAGTGGTCGGACTTCGCCTTGATCGGATTTGTGACGCAGTAGTACTACCGTTCGTTTCGCCAGTTGGGACTTTGGACTATTGGTCCGTAGGCCGGCTTGTTCAGTCTTATGCAACACGGTTCGAACTTATAACGTATGTTCTGCCTCATTGGCACTCTGGATGACAGCATTGCCTCCACAAACAACAGTATTATGCAATCCATCCAGAGCCTTTAGGATCAGTTCTACGAGTGTAAAAGGAGCGCCTGACAGTTTAAACTGATACTGTTTTTTATCCCAACGTGAAAACTGTTTTATCTCGGTCTCATTGCTTGATTGGAACTTATAACTATCCTGACCACAAGTATAGCACTGTAAATACCCTGATGTACTGTAGTTTATCAAAGATTTCTGCCACTGCTTGGACGGCCACAACCTTATTGACTGTAACCTCGTGGAGCTATCTGTAGTCAACACAAATTCGAAATTTCCCACTTGGTTTCCTCGCCAACAAGACGGGGGAAATGAACGGGCTATCAGCCCCTTCAATGATTTCTTCTTTCTGTATGTACTTCACTTGTCGTTCAGTTCTCGGTTGCAGAGGTTTTCGATCTCTTCAAGATAGAGTGGTCGAAATCGCTTTGGCTAAATGGGGATTTCATATCCAATACAGTCACAATAGCCATATGGGTCTTGATCCTTAGGGAACGGTCCTCAAAATTTGCGTATTACTTCATACAACAACCGGTTGTCACAGGTTGGTATTGCTCTGGATGCGTTCGTTTCAAGTTGTCCGAGCTGGGGTCTGTGCTTTCTGACTAGTGGAACTACCGTATACTTCGTTACGAGTTTATCACATTTTAAATCAATCCTCGCTTCAACACGGTCAAGAAAGTCCGCTCCCAGTATAGCCTAACGAGCCTTATAAGAAATTACGAAAGTCTGTCTGACTATGTGGCCATCGATTCAGGCATCATATTTTACTATACCATTAAATCCTATATTTAACCCGCCCACTATTCGAACGACCATCTCATACGGCTGAACAATTTTCCCTGGCCTGGGTCTAATCAATGAAATCACCACCCCAGTGTCAATAAAACAGCACTACAAGCTACCATTGATTTGCAACCTAGCCTGAACTGCCGTCTTATCGACCACCCCTATTATCGGATTTCCCATCCCAAACAAACCACAATCTTCAAAACGTTTATTTAGGCACGGTCTTTACTTGTCAAGTGGACAAAATCTTCGCCAGTATCCACGTTTTCCGCATCTGTTGCAAACGAGGCTAAGAAGTATCTCTTTCTTCTTCACACCCAGACTCGCCACTTCCTGAGTTAATTTTTCCACTGCGTTTCGAAGGTGGTTGATTTACTTGTCTCCAGTCCGCTGACTATCAGATTTGTCTGCCAACAGTTGTCGATCCGCATCAACCAATTCTTCCAACGTATATCGGACGTGCGATTAAAGCAATCTTGAGCTAATCCCGGACAGCTAATGGCATTCCATCTAAGAATTGATCAACCAGCATGCGTTGTTCAGAATCCTGGTCCAGCTGCAGCAGGACTCTTGACAACACTGTCCGCAATGATGCGGCGTAATCGAAGCCGTCGCCCCCTGGTCCAAGCCTGTCGCTCCTAAATCGCCACATTACCTCCTGACAGTCAGCAGAGCTGCCGGACCCGGCAACCAGCATCTTCTTCGTGGCGGCCCACTCTATTTTCGCAGGGCCCCTTCGCGCCGCATCCAACACCGCCTTCACCATGCCCTACTACGCTCACTGTAGTGAGGGTTGGCGATCGCGCTTTACTACTCACAATATTGCCCAGTAGTGAGGCACGGGCATGTATTTTGAAACTGAAGTAGCCGGGGGGGGGAAGAATACAAGAGGAAACACTGGAAAGCAGTTTAGCATGAATTGTTTCCCTTTAAATGCAGGATCTGAGCATACGCAACTGTTGCATCCTTTTTGTCCTGGGCTTAATACTATATATACAAATAAGTGTGTCTGGTGTCTAGCTGAATCGTATAGCCCATGCGTCGGTTTTCTGAAGAAGAAAAAACAATCCTTTAACCATCCACGTTCGTGGCTCACCACACTAGTAGGAAATTTGGTTGTTGTAACTCGGACGTTGGTCATAAGTAATCACTGCTATCGCGTAGCTAAATGCAGGTCAGAGAGCCACCGTCGAAGAGAAGCACTCGAATTCAGTTTTGTTATTGTTGAAGTTCGTTATAGTTTGCTTAAAATATACTGCCTCCAATCAGAATATCGCGCCTCAACGCAAGTAAAGTAACTAGCCGTTTTCAGTGACATCTCAAGTGTCATTGTTCACACAGTCTTTGGTTAAACCATGCCGTTTGTCTTGCCATCAATCCGAGATCTCCATATCATTTTCTCCATGAGTTTAAATTTAAGTAAGATTCCCAGAACTATTCGAACTTTCTAAGTCCCAACAAAACAAATTCTTCCCCTCATTCATGATGTAGCAGTACTGTGGCGACGTTCTGATGTTCTTTCCTGTGTATTGCGTATCATTTTGCTGGACTCCCATAGTGTTGTCATTTTTGATAGTGAATCGTGGTCTGTTATGTCTCTTTATGTCATTCACCCAGCTCGTTTTGTTAACTTAGATAAAACTCAATTGCGTATAATTTGGGCTTCGGTCAGACTCGAACAATGGACAGAAACAACACTTCCAAACTTGCCAAGCACTTTATCTGAGCAGCCACGAATCTAAATCGAGAGCCCAGAAATTTCACATTTCGTCACAGTTACCCACCCAGCCCCTTATGCCATGTGAAATGCACTAAATGATCCATGGGGTTGACTGCCGAAGCAAGAGGTTTTAAACAGTTCACCCCGGAATCGACGACTGCTACTGTTGAGCAGTGAACTCATACTAACTATAAGTATTGTGACGGACTCCAAAATTGTTTCCTTAAGTCGATTTATTAATCTTTATTGTTCTCTTTATTGTTCATTTCATTTTTACCTTTAGTGTGCCCGTCTGAATCTAAAACGAATTGACTGACTACATTTTTATGAGTAGTTTGGGTAGATTTATGACTACATTCTGTCAATTGTGATCAGTTAGTGTACGCGTGATATCTGAATCATTCACTCATTTGACTATTATCAATCATCATCGTCTAGCCTATCTGGTTTATAGTCCAATTGGAAGAGAGAAAATTAAAAAATATCCATATTTCACACTCCTTTAGAACTGAGCCATGATTGCCAGCTAGACAAACCTTGTTATTTTGTTTGTGAACACCCATTCATTTATTCATTCGGTTATCATGTCATGTGTGTAGCTGACGTTTTCAGTTGAGTTTTTCGATAACCCCGTTTTGCGGTACCCAGTGGGCTGGCTATATAAAAAGAGGTTCATTTTGTTCAGCAACGTGTGATTCAATTTTAATCATTGCAAATACGTCGATAAGTAAAACATAGACTTTTTGAAGAAAGTTACCGCAAAACTGCACTGGATTTCAAAAAACTCAAGATTAACTGGAGGGACGTACTTCCATATGAAACATTCAATAACATCGAATTACATAGTAAACGATAAATCAGGAAACATCAGGTCTTCGTTGAACGCGACTTCGCCAGCAGCCATAGTGAAAAAATAATTATCCCCGATATTCCTTAGGATTTTTGCCAGGTTGGCACCAAATTTTAAATCCTCCTAAGTACTCATCAATATCATGACCGATGGATGAATACTCAATGGCTCTAAATGGCAGTCGTCCATAATACTGTACTACGACCACAGAATGGATTAATTATATAACGAGAATGATATGGTATTAATTAGTAATTGATTTACGGTGTAACACACGTAATATAATCTGAACCATTCACTAAATACTGTAAAACTTACAACTTAATGCCACCACAATAAACAAACAAGTTTTCAGTAATTTTGCTCATGTTATCTAAACTTATCAAATCTATAGGCCGTAGTCGATCCAACTGACGCACCAACTAATAAAATTTCTATCGTTCATGTCGATACCATCACGTACGCCTCCTCCGGGACACGGAGAGTCATCCATCTATACTGGTTGTAACCGAAGGCGATTACCTAAGCATCGTCTGTTACTGGAGTTAACACTGAAGAATTCCAAGTCGTCTGAGCAACATTTTTTTGGAGTAAACATAATCAAATTATTGCTTGTTTGCCGCAAATGGAACAAATCACACTTATGTGGATGTCCAATTTTAGTATGCGAATAAACCTAGTTTTAACCCAATGGAACATCGTCGGACCAGACATTCCCAGATTAGATCCATCGCGTATGCAGTCCAAACGTCCAGAGTGCGTGCAACCTCAGGGTTCTCATTTGTTGATGATACAGAACAAAGTTGACTACTGGAAGCAGTGAAAACTTCGGATCCTTAAACCAACGGTTTATTTTGTATGAAAAGATATACGAAAAATTTGTTGATGTTACGGTGGCTGAATTTGGTCCAGAAGACACATTTCTCTATTATGACATAGTGGTATAAACAGCAGAGCAGTCAAACGCTATCTATATCTTGTTTGGCAAATACTCTCGGCTGGTACAAAAAATGTTTTCCGGAAAGACGTCTCTCTTGTAGCCTTTGTTGATGTGACTGTACATGAAGGCTGTATACCTCGATTTTGAATTCGGATCCCTACGTAGCCTTCCTTTAGATGGGTACAAAAATAGCTCACCCCCATACGATTACAAGGTAGTTATACCTCTCTTACCAGCAGTAGCAAATCAAGTTCGTAGCCTCAGTCTGAAAAACATACGTTAGTTTTCATGGCAAGTAGGGCATCCTCTTTTGACATAACTGTTTTACCCTCAGTCTCCGTCTCAGCAGTTTCCAAATCAAACGTTCTTCATATTTTATATTCCAGATACTCCAGCCGAGCTCCATCTAATAACGGTTTCCACAGTCCACGGTTACCTTCCAGTTTCTACGTTTTACCATCCAACGGGCATCAGAAACGTCATACCCAACAAGAACTCATGCCTTTGTCTTTAGATACAAAGATGAGCTTATCTTAAGTGGACGTATAGTTGGTCTTGGAACAGAGGAAGTACCGTCTATCAAGTCTGGTGGCATTCTGTTTTTCTAAGGACTGACCAATAAAATGCATGCGGTCGGGAAAATCGTGGCCTACTCAGAATGTGCGACAACGAAATGGATAGAAAATCACCACGCCAGCACGGCACCTAGTATTTCAGATGTTTGTCTAATCTTTAGCGCTAGGACTGTTGTGTTTCATTTTAAACTGTATAATCTGCTAACCATATCCACAGCTTGTTACAGGCAATCTTTTCATGATAATGGTTAATAAATCTGCAAAGGTGAGCTCTTTGCAGGAATTCACATGTTCATCACACAGCTTTTAGCACATTTGGCTTGTAAACTTCTAATTGGTTGTTTGACTAAGCGACTACAGTTGGTGGGGTCATTTAATTCTCCGGGTCAATGTAGCCAGACAATCTCATTTGAGTTGCCAGGCGGTATCTGAACGACCCCACGGAAGGTCATCGGATCGTTCTTGTCATCGTCTGGACAATCAACTGTGATCTACTAAACTGAATCGTAGGTATGGTCAGGGCTTCCATGTACTCTACCCCTTCGATGGTTCCTTTTTTATCATGGCAACAGTAAGTTTAGTAACACGGTCTCTGGGCACCGTCGGTCAACCGCTTGGCTAAATTGCCTGAGAAGACTTTTAGGGAACTCGCAAAAGTTTCTTGATGATTCAACAAACGGCTGAACTGCCTATAAACAGCGACTTCAAGGAATCCTCTACGGATCATGTAACGATGTTTCCTTGGCTAAACGAATCCGAGTCGTCCTCTTCCCTATCCACATTGAGTTCATCAACCCATTTGGAATAGTCTTTATTGTTGCGACGTTCGCAAGAGCTCAATAGTGCCTTCCCTAATTCCAGAGTCCATCGAGGTGGGCATAACTCGTATGTTCCTGATATTAAATCATCCTTTTAAGTCTTGCACATATAACATCGGACTTCGGAGCAATCTGATTCACCTCTCCAAAGATTCAAAATAAATAGTGCCAAGAAAAACACTGGACCAATTGAAGGTGGAAAAATAGAGCGTTTGACCACTAACAAATAGAAAATCATGTTCTGTTTCTTTCATTATGGCTTTCGGCGTATAGCTGCCGTCGTTACAACCTCAAGCCCATGAGAGTTTGTTGTTGATAACATGGAGAAGACCGGTTTTCCTGTCATCGTTTGGTTATCTGAGTTGACATCCGCTTTTATTCGAGGTTCCTCTTGTCATCCGTCGACCGTATATTGCGAAGAAGAGCATATTCGTGCTCCGTTGTGCCACCGAAGAATGTTTAGCTGTTGATGAATCTGTCCAAGCAGATCCAGGGTTTTCACCGAGTTGTGCGTAGCCTCTGAACGTAATAACATTAGCTGAGGTGATCCGATAGATTGAACAAAACTAGAATTCTCGAAGATGTCAAAAAGACAGTTAAACAAACGTTATCGTACATGATGTTTAAAAAATTTATGAAATGATAATTCTGTCTTGCGTTAACTGTGAATCAACCGGTTGTTTTGGTAAAGGAAAACGGGACGATCAAAATTACGGAACTGTGCAGTGTCCTCACAAAATGGCGTAAAATGAACAAAATACAAACCCACTAAAAAGAGTGAATCCACGAGAGAAAGAAACCGTATTTCGCGTTCCTGCTAGTCATCTGTTTGAGCCAGGTACTCGGAGTAAGGTCCCTTCTGCAGTAGAAACACTCGAGAAGTAGCCGAAGTTATCGTTCTCCCGACAGATGACATTATCTAACCAGTGCGATTTTCACCCATCACTTTTCTCCGCAGTCTTTCTGTCACCCCTGTGCCTTCGGATGATATTTTTTCCCAGGAATATGATGCTTGGTACTCTAGGGCGTTTTCGACGTCAGCAATTCGATTTGTTTGTTCTGAGGACCACACTTTCAAGTCCGGAGCTAAATTTGTGCTGTATCTTGGAGATAAGAATCCACAATTCTAGCGCCGTTATTTGTTTGACTTTATCTATAAATGTCTGTCGAATCCAGCGCTTCATCTCCGGGGCATCTAGTGACAATAAAGCGAAATCACGCGCCCAATCTAGAATGGAATTTGCACTGACCTTCAAGACAAAACAATGTTTGCTCAATTGGATCTCAGCGAACAGTAGTTTGCGCGCTCTCAGTTATAGTCTGCTAACACAACGCAGACGAACCTTGTCGATTCATTACACCGGCGCACCTTCCCATGGATGAGAATTCTGATGCTACCAAGACTGCGCTCTATTACGCTCTCGATGACCTTCTGAAGCGGACTAGACAATATTATTTCATCACATTGGCCAACTAACTGAAGGGTTAACTCGATCGTCTTTCTTCAAGTGAAAAGTTGCAAAGTGAAGCTTAGTGTTCGGGCGATCACGAACGACTGTTGCTAATTGGCGCACCCCACGATCCCTAGACAGTTAGAGCACCACTTTCAAACAGAGAAGGAAGCATTGCGTCATATGAAGGTTTTCATCTTCATCTCAACCTTGGACACAAATTGATCATGTGGCATCCATTTACAGGTGGCGAAAATCTGTTAATGACTGTCGTGCAACTTAGAACAACGACCTGGACACAGATCAAGCTGTTGTGCGTGCCTGTTTAATTTTGCAATTTGACCCAAGGTCATACACTCGTAAATGCAGGATAATTGACGGATATTCCAGCAAGGCGGATGCATAGAACTCCTATAAAGAGACACTCGTAAACGAGCTATCAAGCTTCAAGTAGGCAAAAGAAGTTAACGAACAATGGGAACAAAACAAAACAGCTTTGAAAAACTTCTATGAAAAGGTATGTTCGATGGTGGTGTGTAGTTGCGACAGGGTTTGATTTTTGTCATGTCGATAAACCACAAGAACAAGCGTCGCTCGATTTCATCTGGCTCTGAATATAATGGTGACCGTTGAGTACGCAAGCTGACCAAAGGTTTGTGTAAAGACTGAGTAACACTTGGACAGTGATGCAGCGGGCCTTTCATAATGGAAGTGCACGATGATATTAACCTTGATTCGTCGTCTTGCTGACCATCAAATTGACGTAAATGAGATCACGCCTGAACAGGATAGTCTTATGAGCCAAAAACGCATGTAGAACATGAGTAGTTTATTCCGAAAAGCGATACGAAAAGTACACGCTTCAATACCACTTCGGACGTAAACTCTTATTTGCACAAGACACTAATCCCAATCGTCAGTGTCATGTTTATACATATATGCAACCACGTCTCCTTGCAGCGTACTCAAAGATTCCGTCTTGGATTTTCCCTGGTTACTACAATACTTAAATGCACGTCTCCACCTGACTATTCACTACAATATCCTTTTAATTTACAGCCACTCGGGTCAAGTTGACCATTAGGCTAAACACCTTGAGTAACATTTCAACAGGTCTCAATCTGGCAATGTAAACTACAAGACACAAATATTCTGTTACTGCGTTCCACATTGTTCCCCAAACTTAAGTGGTAATGGTCCTGGAACTTCGAAGCTTAACGACGTTTCTGGTCCACATCTTCTTTTCTGCTTCCATGGTTGACGAAGAGAGTGGGATAACAAAAATGACAAAATGCTCACAGATGGTTTGGAAAATTGAAATGCCTGTGCGTATGCTATTTTGTTGTATGGTTCAGAAATCTGACCTGTTCATAATGAAAATGTCAACAGACTTGTGCTTGTCAACCGCTGTCCCCACCACTTAATCTATCTCAAGTGCTCTGATCGCGTGAGTAATACGGCCGTTCACAGGCGCTCGGAATGCGCGATCAATTGGTCAACTAATCAGGTCACACAATCTGCTCGAGTTGGGTCACGTGCTCCGCATTCCAGCTAATTGTTTACGGTATCAAACATTATATGCTGAGACCATCAGCAACTGGGCGAATTTTCGTAGGTTCAAGCAACGAGGTGGTGATGAAATGTGAAAAACCTAACTGCTCTGTCAAAAAGAGTGGGTAGGTGTTGTTATGCATGCACTGCTGAAGCAATCGCCTTCTCTGGTCATTCTAGAATTAGTCGTGACCGATCTTGTCAATTTAACTACCTCGCATTTTATAAGCCAACATTCTGAGGCGCTTGGCTGCCTGTATATTTCAGTAAGCCACTAAGACTTTGTGAATCAACACGTGTTCCATGTTTCTACTTGGGTTACACGTTTCATACGTTTAATGTTACAGCATCGCGCTATCAACCACTAAGTCTCATTGCGTGTCTACTGTTCGGTTGTGGTCCTCGGGATTACTTAATTCACTGGTTAGAAACGCTATTCGAGATGACAGTCTGTCATAGTCAATAGCTTGTTTGTATCTACTACACCGGCAATTCTTTTATTTAGTCCTCATTTATCTAATTTCAGTAGTCTTGGTGAATATGTTCTTCGTCTAGTTTGTTCCATGTTACTGTCGTGGTTAGCAGTTGTTTGGGCAGAATTCCAGTCAGCCTCATGGTTGTTATGGATAAACAGATATGTGAATGAACGAATGAGGTGAGAATGGTTCTTGATCTTATTGTGTCATTGTAATGCTTGCAATGGGTCATGCCAAACTAGTGACTGTTTCACGTCTTCCACTTGGCTTACCGCCAGTTTTGTGCCCACTACCAACACAACCCCAGACCATAGACTTTGTGGTTGGTTGTGGGAAGTACTTTTCAATGCAGCCGTGTGGTCAGAGCCGCTTTGATACTGGTCGGGGATGGCATGAACTGCAATCATTTAATCATGTTTTAATTTCCACCATGTATCCTTAGGGGGCTTATTACTGCCCATAAATTTGCAACGTATGACGTTTGCTAATCGTTACACTCTTATTGCGATAACAGTCCGACAACCCGCAGATGCTCACCTTTATGGATAACAAATTTGACTTAGTGTTGTGCACTATTCAGCCAGTGGTGTATTATGAACGGAGACTGGTGATGATCCTCGGAGATCGAAAAACGGAAACTGCACGAAATGGCCGCGCACTCGCGTGGAACACCGTAACACCGACAGTAGCGACGCACGATTGATAGTTGATGTTAAGGAAGAAACAAGTATGCAACTAAGTGTCCTGGTTAGCGGTTGTTTACTTACCTAACTTGTGATCTGTAAGGAGTTAAACGGAAGTCAACACTTTGTATGCTCGTGAGAATCTGTTCAACAAACAGCAGAACCGGTTTCTGGTACTCCTCCTGGGACCAGCAGAAGGAGCAGAATAATAAAATCTTGTTTCGTCGGTTTTTCTCATCACCGAGTAGGTTGGTTTCTTGACTGTTAACCACTGTGGTCCGTTAGAACGTCGCGAACTCCTTTGCAACTGTCTCGACACGGCTCCATCAATGGTCCTTGCGTTACATACAAATAAGCAAAGCAACGGAAGCGTCCACGCTACCTAGCCCGATTAACGACCAGTTTCACTGAAATCTGCACCCTGGGCTGGTTTGCTCACTAGGTTCGCAGCCGGAAGCGAAGAGATGGTATGAGTCTATCCATGTTTTCCAATAAGATTCACTGGACTTGAACTAGATCTCGTCATTTGTAACCAACTGCAACCTGGCTCATTCTGGAGGTAAAGTTTGACTAAGAAACAGCAAGTAGTCATTGGTACACTAAACCACGGGTTTTTCTACTGTCATCAACCACATTGCTCGATACTGTTGTGTGGTTATGTTAACGATTCGATACAGATCGGACTCTACAGCCTAAGTCCCATTCTTTGTAGCTGAACGAAACTGGTTTAGTGTTCATTTTTTTGTATAATATAGCCACAACGAAATTACATGTCAACAGTCGTCGGAATCAGGGGACGATTCCAGTCGGGATAGACAGGTAGTTCTGACCATAATTCACGAGTAATTATGATTCACTTCTCTAACCAGGCAACTTAGGATTAGCATAGCAGTGTTT
>JTDE01005596.1:29861-46888 GCA_014338405.1 Paragonimus skrjabini miyazakii
ATCTATTAACACTTTGAAGTGGTCCCCAGAAGAACAGCTAGCAACCTCTAATGGCAGGTAGTTCCAGAGGTTCATAACCCTGTAGGCGAAGAACTATTGCCTAGGGAAGGTCCGGGGTCGAAACTTATAGTGCTTCTTCTTGTGACCCCTTCGACAGTTATAAACTGTTAGGGTAAAGAATTGCTGAACGAGTTCTGTGCTAAAAAGAAAGTACGTGGGAACCAAGCTGCTGCGGATGCTTCGAAATTCAAGTGGATAAAGATCAATAATTTCAAAACGAGACTCGCGGTAGAAATGCCGTAAGCTAGTGACCGTTTTGATGGCTCCTCGCTGGACATGTTCGCTGGCGTGTATGTCTTTCTTGAAGCTGGTGTATACGACTTGATCAGCATGCTTAAGCAGCGGTCTTATGTAGATCTCGTGGAGCGACTTAAAAGCATGCCTGTTTACGCGAGGAAAGGTTCGTTAATCTTTCCAAGTGTGCCAAGTCCATTTTGGTAGCCATTTGATAGTGATAAGAAAAGGATGAACTGGCCGACAGCCAAATCCTTAGGTCTCTTTTAAGGTCAACTTTCGCGATATTTATCACACTTTGTGCATCATTTATCATGAATAGGTACCAGGAGTCTCCTCCGAGCGACAGATGTGCACACTTGCTGTCGTTTGATGGGAGACTCCAGCCATCCGACCAGCCCTTAATACTGTCAAGCTCAGTCTACAGTGCACTGAGTTCACAAAAAATTCCAAATTCTTAGGCCATCAGTATAAAGAAGAGGGTTGCTAGAACTAAGGTCGAGGAGGTCGTTGATTTGTACTAGAAACAACATCGAACCGAGTGCGGATCCTTGAGGAGCTCCAGTGAAGATCAGGGATGGAGAAGAAAAATCCGATCTAGTTTTTACCTTGAAAGTCCTGTTACCAAGAAAAGATGTTATCCAGCGAGAAAGCTCTCCTTGGGTCCCATAAGCTTTTAGTTTATGTACAAGAGGGTCGTGTGGGACACGGTCAAAGACTTTGGCAAAATCGAAAAAGGGCGTCCGACATATGGCTGTTGTCTCTGGCGTTTATCAAGCTATCCAGGAAGATTAGTATGTTGGTTATGCATGACCGGTCGGGAAGAAAGCCATGTTGGTTGGAGGAGAAGAGGTTATTTGAAAAGCACACAATAACTGAACGATCAATTTTCAGCGTCTATCCTGAGGTTGTCTACCTGAAATACAGTGAGCTGAAATGTTCTGTTCTTGATGCCTGGCTTTAAGCTTATTACGTCTGCATCTCTCTGGGGCTATGCCATTTGTTGATCGTAATCAAACAGCACTGCATCCAACACGACTGCGAACATTACGGGTCATCCCGGTAGACACTCGATGGATTGATAGGTACTACCAGCAGCTCGGTAATCATAACCAGTCAGGCAGTGCACAATTTTATTACACTTCATGATTATTCCTCCAGTGCTACTTTACATTACCTTAATCAGGGTGTGATAACTTCTCCCTAACGTGAAGCGAGCGCCCAAATACCGTTTACCACATCTGGCTAGCGTTCACTCACCGTCATGTTTGATAGGTAGTAGAATGCCGGTCACTGGAGCCAGGCATCCTTCCGACCAGTGGGACTACGTGAGGATACAGAACCTCCCAGAGTGTTCTAATTTATCTTTACAGTTACGCAACAAACACGACCGTGAGCTGCGGTTCGCTTTTTTTTCGTATGCGGACAGAGCACTGTTGACCCGTTTTCATTGTTCATCTGGCAAAGAAACACTGTTCACCAAATGTAAACAAACCGAGGCTGGTAAAGGGTGTCTTAGTAAGTGTTGAGCCGGGACGTCTAATGGTTATTTGAGCAACGTTTAATCCACTCGCAACGTGTCTTTAAGGCTGGATCTAGAATGGTCGTGTCTGTAAGCAACGGGCCTCTATAACTTCTAAGCCCACCGAACGACCGATTTGGATCCAAAAGGAAGACGGTTATAATGACAAGCTTCTAACTAACAAGGTGCAATTGTCAAGAAAATTATCACGAACGGAATGGAAGAAAAAACAACAAACCTGGATGTTAAATCCACTAAATATACAAGTTCTGAGATTAACGGTTCACATGGGTATGATCAAGTGCAACAGTCGCGCGATGGCGGAGCGATCAAGCGAGAATGAAACCAAGGCACATATAACCAAAGGTCCAAAGATGGGAAGTAGGAGAAAAAAACTACGCAAGTTTCCACAAGTAAGCGGTATAGTGATTTAGTAATACATCAAGATTAACGTTCGTGGAAAAAGTGATTTGCCGTATCAACCCATACGAGAAAGTTCCCATTATTACCAAGAAGATTTCGAATAGTAAAAGAAAGGGTAACGAGAAGGGAGTAAATAAAATCAGGCAACGTGGTCATCTACTTTCTAAAAATACCATAGAAATGATCAAACGCAAAGCCAGTAGCTATTTTAGCAGTAGCAACCTTCTTTTCATCACACTGAAGATATAGAATTCACCGGATTTTTTTGTAGCTCAAAAGGACACTCCCTCCAACCGACAGCAGAATCGTGTTGCGAAATATGTCGTGATCAGTTACCACGAGTCGTTGCAAATCTTCTGTTAACACGGTTGATTTATTTCTTTCTTCCACCGCAGTAAAAAATGTTGATCCGGTGATTGAAGCTTCTCTCTTAACCGTAGATTATCAGCATGTATGTCACTCATACCAGACTCTATATATCTGCTTCCGATGTACTTCGTGCACAGTGCACTGGGCGTTTCGAAAGTGGATGCTTGAAATGATATTGGACGTCTGTATATCCTTCAGTTCATCTCCTGCATGTCTGCATGTGATAACCGACAAAAGTGATTTAGATTTCTTGAAGTCACCTAGTCTTTTCCCATATGCACAGCCAAGACTTCCGAATCCTTTACGTGATTACTTGGAGAACATTATTTCATTATTTTAATAAGCTGATGTACACTGCCAAGCAAAATGACAGTCTCGTGTCTCAGTGAGTAAACTTTAAGACAGTCATCGGACTGCGCATTGTCTTTAATGAGTTACACTATAAAAGATTTAGTATAACTCACTCACATTTTAAAATCCGCGACAAATTAGTTCTTACACATCTCCGTTAGGACAGGACTCCATCAGTAACTCCTTAACACTTTGACGAACAAAAGTCGACGATCGCGCGATAAGAGGCTCTGCAGGCCCCGACCTCTAACCCGCCGGACGTGTCAATGCTGTTCCTTTAGTATTACTGATAAATGAAAAAGCCTTTCGCCTGACGGCACCATATGTTTCGTATAGGGGCATTACTGGGTACTCGTAGCTTCCCATTTGAACAAAGTCTTTGCAAATGTAACGTGCAACCAGAAGAGCAGACAAAAATTGTTTTCAAAGATATACCACGCAACACGCAGCGATGGTCTAAATACAGCTGCCTCTTCTGCTCCTGTGACTGTTCGCTGACTCATGGTCGTTGTGCAAAACCCTCATGTAACTGTCTCATAGGTGGACAGAGCAACCGTGCAAGAATAACCACTCCAAATTCAGTCCGTGCGCACTCACAGGTTTCGGTTGCGCGTTGCAGTAAGGATAGATTTCGCATATATTGGGACTGTAGGTCGTCTCAAAAAGAAAACGACCGTTTTGGCACAAATTTCCGGCTTTTGATTGTTTTTGAAAATTATGTAGTCAAAGTTCCAAGCAGACTACCCATTTTTCGTCAATTCTAGGTAAGCAGTATTATTGAGGTAATTGAAGTACATAGAAAAACCGCTCGAGTTGATGAAAACATCCCCAATAGTTTTGAGAAAACGGCTCAGTAAATGCGTCTGTTTATTTTTATGACTGCGTCCATTGTGCTTTACAAGATGTAATACACAATCTCCTAGCTTGAGGCTACTCAATTTCGCAGCGTTTTGGAGACAGGGATGAAGTAGAAACTCAAGACCATACCAGGTCGACAATTTATTTCAACAAAGACGCTTGCATTTTTAAAAGCTAAGCATGCACTGCTAAATTTCCAACTTCCTTATCTATGGGATATCCATACTTTTTCTTCAATTTTGCAGGATTTCAGACAGATGGTGGTCGACGAAATGTTACTCCTAGACACGGTTGCACATGGCATTATCAGGTGGTCGATTCCGTGTTTGATGCATACTGGAAGGTGTAAAACTGCGCAACTTAACCTGATCTATATCTAACAACCTTCAGAAGTTAAATATGTTCACTCCACCGCGTCAGTCCTACCTCGATCATGGTCGCGTAGCGTTCACACAAACCACCATGGGGAAAAAGACTAGCCCAAACTGCTTGCCAATCACTGAAAGGTATAGTCCCCAGCCGATCATTACTTAACATATAGAACATTAACTGTCTGTCGCGGTGCCGAAAAATATTTTTACCGGGAAGTCATTCAGAGCAACTGAAGATGATGAAAATGTACATCCCAGACGACTCGGATCTCAGCTTCACATCGTTACCCACACGTGTTTGTTCTTAGTGTTTTTCGTGACATAAGTTCGTCAAACAGAGCAACTCCTGGTGTTATCGCGTTTTACATATTGTTCATGGCCCAGGTCAGTCGGAGGGAACAGTTACCAGTTCCGGAATGTAGCCGAGAGCCTGAACACACTGGCCTATGACTACGTAGGCTTTCATGAATCGTTTCATCTGATTGCATGCTTACGTACATCTTCAGCTGGAGCATTCGGTCATTGACAACCTAGGCCAACGCGACTGGCCAAAGGTTTCCAGTAAAATAGTGTCAGTAAATAGTTTCAACGGAATATGGAAAGCGTTTGATAATTAATTGAAGCCTACTATGTGATTACCATTCCTCTATTATTTAGTAAGTGGAAGTTGATCAATTACCTTGGATTATCCATCCCATTGGTCGGTGGTCTTCGCATCTTGTTCATGGTGATATTTGTGTCCGTCTGAGGTGAAAAAGATAGATCTGACCAAAGAGGTTTACGGCATTTGATGGACATACCAATTCCAGTAACCACAAGTAACATGGACAGACGATTTATGGGCTTCTGTATTGCTAATAGTTTACCTATGAATTTGGTAATAAAAATTCACAGTACCATTAGTCCGTATGCGATAACGTAAGCAACAGCTGTCCCAAAAAGTTATGGGAATCTCGTTTGAGCTGCGCGTGTGAAATAAATAGCCTTTGGTCAGATCGAGATATTAATATATAATGCGTTTTGGCAACTGACCACAAGCTTGTGATGTTATTTTTATGTGACAGCCGAGTTTTTAGCACCCACAAAGTTAACCGAGTGGCTGATGGTCCAAGGTCCATAATGAGCTATTGTATCCAGTGCTGCGCATGCCTGCCACTCGTCCTTTACAGTTATGGTGTTGGGCTGCAATCCAGTTTAATAAATGTATAATTAGACTTGCACATTTATATGTCGTTTCCAGCGCGACCCACCATTCCCGCTTTATTGAAGTGACTTTATCTGTGGTAACAGATTTTGAAAGCATCAAGTTTTAGTGTTTCTAGTCTCGCTGCTTATTACAAAAATAGTCGAGTGCCATGGTTGTAGACAATAAACAACAAGTGTAGCGTGGAAGCCTAAACAAAATTCAGTTTACGGCGTGCTTTGAACCTTAAAACGGATGGCAGCAAAGTAAATGGAACTACTCTCGGAAGATCCTCAGTGATAGGGTGGAACATATTGCTCACTTTTACACCGTCCCATATGGACCGTGGACAGAAACAACTATCTGATAACGCCGTGTAATTGCTTTGGTAAAGAAGGTTTTGTTGACCGGTACCTATGTGAAGCACTAACACGGAAACAATTTAAGCATAAAATTCAGATAGATAAGTGACGTGTAAACGTCATAGAACACATTTGGCAGTTAACCGCTTTGATATTTACCGTGGAATATAATGCCGACGTAATGTGGCCCACAATTAAAAACTCACCAACATTTTTCAAATCGCGCAAAACCCGAGGTTCCTGCGATGCATATGGATATTTCCCCGCACGGATGTCACATTTTCATAACGTAAAATCAACTACGAGCTCCAACATGATGAACTTATCGAAAAAACCGCTTTCGTAACAAAAGTAACATTATGAGTCGTATTCAGTAATAAATGATTACCCACATCAAAACAAAAGAATTGCACAGGGGAAAATTCTAGATCAGTTACTTTGAAGTGGACGGTTACGTAATTCGTGAATATTAGAAACATGCGAATTTGCGCCGAAATGGCAGCTTATAACCAATTCCATCCGTGAAAAAATCGTACCAGCGAACTACACAATCGCAGGAAGCCATGAATAGTTTAATACAGTTGAGTAACAATGAAGTGCAGAAATTTATACCGCTCGTTCGTGCCATATTACGCACCAGATAGCACTGGAGGTGGGAATGCGGTCACCTGTAACGTAAGAGCTGCCTTGACGGTACCGTCGTACCTGTTCATATTACCTTGTGAGTGCAAACCTACCACAAACCACCGACATCCCTAGTTGTGTGTTGTCATGGATACTGTAATCTTACCCGTGGTTACATAATTAATCTAGGTTATCTCCAACAATTTAGGCCATATTGCATAGAATCAAAATGTCCAACTCATTGCCGTTGGGAACGCCGCCCAACCAGTCCGACGCTTGTTTGAACTCCGGGAGTAAACTGGAACTTTTGTTGCCATTTTTCCCCTCAGGCGGCTCTCGTGCAGTTGTGCTAAATGCTCTCTCACGTCCACCTTCTAGCGACTTCACTTGTTCCATTGAAGTCTGCTTGTTGTACGGTGAGTAAGTCATCAAGTAACCTTCACAGCCCTTCCGCCACGGCTTCTGAATCGCGTCAGCATAAGTCTCGTGAGACTTTGGGCGTGCGAACTGGAAGGAACTAGCTCAGTGTTATTACCGTGCACATCCCGTTTATCCTTTTTTACTCCTTTCCGGCTTTCATTGCAATTCATTTTGTATACTTTATTAATATTTTTACGTTTGTATGGCTGTATTCATTTACGCAACGCAGTGAGTTTTCTATCTAGTTTCACCAAATTCTTCCTACCTGTATTTCTTTAAACTTCTGCCGGTGAAGTTTACCCATGTAATCTGGTGCCTCAGTCCACAAATCGCAGCCGGAGATGCAGACACTGGGATAAACGTCGCAAGTTTTCCTATCCTGAATTATGACCAAGACGACCCAGAGTATTGGCTAAAGCAGTTTGACTTGCAATTCCAGTAAGCGTGCGTCACTAATAAGAATGCCAATTCCACGAGCTTGACTGTTTTTCCACCCATGTCGCACGCGCTCTGCGTAAAGGATTTAGCGGTTAGGCCGCTAGAGAGCAGTCTTTATGACACGCTGAAAGACGTGTTGTTGTGTCAGAAGAGAAACGACTGAGCCAAGTCCTTGACGGTTTAAAGTTGGGGGATTTCACTTCGCCCCAATCGCTTCACCAGTTGAGACAAATGGGGGAATACCGCAATATCGATGACACGCTGACGCGCCACCTTTGGTTTCAGAAGTTGTCCGGCCCCTTACAGGCAGTTATGTATCCATTCACATGGATAGGTTCCTGGAATGGGCTGGCAAGATCCGCCTCCTAAGTTATCGAGCAGCTCCCTCGCAGAATTCACCGAGTGTAAGCAAATGCAGAGGACATAATCGTCGATTAATCAACACAGGAAAAGAAACTTAGTCTGAAACTTCAAGCCCTCAAAGCTTCTAAATCTCGCCCCGCTTTCGGATGACGTGGCTGTTAAACAACAGGATACTGCTAGTATTACGGCGGACTCGTGACCAAAATACGGAAAAGCACTCAAACATGCACCTTATCAATTGCCTCGGAACATGCAACTGGCAGCAAGTAATGGCGACAGCTATTGCTGACCGCCCTTCTCCAAATCGCCTATTTTTATGCCCGATAAGAATTCTAGGTTGCGTTTTCTAGTAGTCACTGGTGTCCAAGTCAATGTCGTACGTCTACGGAGTGCTTCCCTTTGGGTTTTCATTACTGCGGAAGCACCAGATGTTATCTTTGACGTGGACCTCCTGAACTACTCTAGATTAGCCTTCAAAGTCGGCCATCACAAGCTTCCAGGTCCTCTAAAGAGTTTGTCCACTACAGACACCGCTTCATTTATCTCCGCCCTTAGCCAACTGCTTGCCTAATCAAGCTGTGGTGAGAGATGTCAACCGGTGCTGTATGTATTCTTTGAATTGGCCTCTCCATCGAACAAGCTACCTGCCATCGTTACGGGTGTGGTGCATCACACCAAAACAAAGGGCCCAACGGTGTTTTAGCGGCCAGGAAGGTTGGTACCGGACAAATTGCACATCGCTCGTGCCGAATTCCAACACGTGCTGGATATAGGTGTAATTAGCCCCCCCAGATAGCTTATAAGCATCCAGTCCGCACATGGTGGCAACAACGACAGAATGCCGGTGGCATCCCTGCGGAAGCTACCGTAGATAGAACGACGCCACTGTTCCAGATAGGTACCCCGTACCAAAAGTCCACTGTCTAATTACCAGTCTTTTAGGTGAAACGATCTCTATCAAGATCGAAATCGACCCCACGTACTACTAAATACCAGTAGCATAGGAGGATATATTCAAAACAACTATCACCGATTCAGCTGGTCTACTCGGATTTTTGCGAATGCATTTTGGTCTCTGTTACGCTGCACAGACTCTCCAACGTCTGGTTAACGAAGTCATCTATGAGCTAGACTAGGTCTGTGCATACATAGATGACATCCTCATGGCCAACTGTTCTAACAAAAACCATGTCATCCACTTGTAACCGTTGATTTAACGTCTAGGCTCATGTAGCTTCACTGTCGACGAAGCCGAGGCTGCAATTATCCAAGCTTCGTCGAACGTTTCAGACCACAGCTTCTCGCCAGAAAAGAATGAATCGCTCGTTTCTATGGTCGAGATTATATGACCATGTCCGCGTTCAGGCACCATTTCACGCTCTTCAACGGAATTTTAGGGTACCATAAAAAGTTCATCCCTAACCTCGCCAAGCATATGCGGTCTCTGACTGATTTACTTTGGGGTAATAAAACGTACCCTGCGCTTGAACCCCGAAGCCATTACGGCCCTCGACACTGTGAGGGAAATACTCGCCTCTTTAGTCGTGTTGCTTATCACGGGTGCAGCGACCGGTTCATCGTAAAGCGAAATGGGGCGGACAATGTTTTCAATTGTCCAGCATTACCATGAATGCAAACCAGTGGGATTTGATCGAAACCTTATTCCATAGGGCCAGGCATGTTTGCACCCATGATAAGCTGCAGATAGAACAAGAGATGTTAGGAAAAACGTTACTAGCAGAAGGATATTCTGAAAAGTTCGCGGACATCCACAGAATTGTGAATGAATGCAATGAGCCAGTTTGACTTGTCCGAAAGAAGGAGGTATTTATACTTCTGAAGTTAAAAGAGGATCAGCTGGCGGACAAAATCGAATGAAAATTGAAATCCACTTTATCCCATGCGTATGCGGCTGCCCAATTACGCCTGGCTGAAAACATCTGGGTACCAGTTCTACACAATCGTGAATGTAGTTTGTCTAACGTTTCTCTTTCGTGTTGTCTGCTAGCTCATTTGCATTTGCAGTGACGCTAAAGTAGATAGAACAGACCGGCAGCTATCTCAGTGAATTACAGTCCACGTCCCGAACTGATTAAAACCACCAATGGCACGGCACTCGCAGACTTGTGAATCCACTGCTGAAAGCCTTGCATCATCGATTGCTAGATACCAGGCTGACCCACCCAGACCATTGAAATTATTGTCAGGCAATCAGAACCCGAAGCTACTCACTTTTAGAGAAGCTATGTTAATCAGGTAGCACCGGCTGGTGCTACGTGCACAAAAGTGACTGCAGCAACCCATCGGGTTGCGGTGGTGTGAGTGTATGGGTCGATGACCTATTTGTCTCTATTTTTTTGTCACATATTATTATTTCTTACGTTTGCGACTGATGAGAGTAAACGAAGTATTAACATATCGCGACATGTCTTCCTCCTGTCCCGATGAAGCTTCTGAAGGGAATCCAGCGTTTTAAGTGGAACCACTGCGTGTGACAATTCGCTGGGATACTCTAAGCAAATCGGGCTTCAATCCTTGCGTAGGGCAGTTTTCGGAATGCTACACACTCAGCGACACCTGGGAATGTGCAGTTCGCTTAGGCTGACTGCGGATTGATCCTTCTGGCTTAGCGTGAATCGGGACGTTCGGCGTTGGGTCCGTTGCCGCCTCGATACCACAAACAAAATGTTGGGAGTTTTCCGACCCAGACGACCGCTTCGAACATGTTCACTTCGACTTTGTCGGGCCACTCCCAACCTCTTGAGCCTGTACTGATTATCTCACAAGTACTGACCCATCCACTCGATGACCGAGAGTGGTACAGCTGTCAAATACATCAACGGTATCAGTCGTTTGCGCCTTCATCAAACAATTGATCACAAGTTTCGGTCTTCCATCGATGATTACAAATAACCATTGGCCAAGCTGCTAAACATGCATCAAACATACAACATATCACATACAAGCGAATGCTCTAATGGAACCTTTTCATCAATAGCTCAGACCATCGTAAACTGCTCTTGAAAGGATGGATTGAACGAACGGTTTACCGCCAGTCCAACTTGGTATTCGTAACTGCATCAAAGATGACGATGCAATCCCAGCGCCGCTAGTATATGGTCGTCCAATCAGCCTTCCACCTGACTTCTTTCAACCGTTAAGTAACGTTGTTATTGACACTCAGGACTTTTCTAAGACCTCAACACCTCTAAGTTCGTGCTTTGCTAATGGACCGTGCCAAGAAAACCCTGCAGTAACCGCATGTAGGAACATTTTTGTCATCAAACAGTCATGGAAAAATATATGGCTGACGGTTGATGTGGTTGATTTATCGCATTGAACCGACCAGCAGCAAATCAATCCCCAGTGTGGCAACACAAGCATCGACCGAGCCACCTTCAGCGACTGCAAACTCCCAGTTAGTCCCGGCATTGCCTCCCACATCTATCCCTGACTAGGTCCCGCCTCACACAGACACACGCTCAGGGAGGCGTGTGCAGTTTCTCGCACGTTGTCTTTAGTAGTTCAAGTATTTATTTATCAACTACTGTGAAGTTGATAATTCTTTGTATGTCACGCATGTGTGGACCAGCAAATAACAGGTTCCCACAGGTATAAGTCACCGCCTCATGTTACAAATAACACACTCGCACACATATTCAACTAACACGGAGCACTGCCGCAGCCCTGAAATAACTTGGTCCGCAACAGTTTAGACGACCAAATCACACGAAGTTATCGCGAAGTTAGTTCCTTCCAGTTCGCACGCCCAAAGTCTCACGAGACTTATGCTGACGCGATTCAGAAGCCGTGGCGGAAGGGCTGTGAAGGTTACTTGATGACTTACCGTACAACAAGCAGACTTCAATGGAACAAGTGAAGTCGCTAGAAGGTGGACGTGAGAGAGCATTTAGCACAACTGCACGAGAGCCGCCTGAGGGGAAAAATGGCAACAAAAGTTCCAGTTTACTCCCGGAGTTCAAACAAGCGTCGGACTGGTTGGGCGGCGTTCCCAACGGCAATGAGTTGGACATTTTGATTCTATGCAATATGGCCTAAATTGTTGGAGATAACCTAGATTAATTATGTAACCACGGGTAAGATTACAGTATCCATGACAACACACAACTAGGGATGTCGGTGGTGGGTTTGCACTTCCAAGGAAATGGGATTCAGCGATTGATACACGAGGTCGAAGCAGAGACCCAAGTTTCCTGGATCCAGTCAGTTTATCTTGGTCAACGTCAAGCGGACGTCTGTTGCTCTGGAAGGCAGCCATTGAAAACAGGGTGTTGCACCGCCCTTGGGGATTACAGTAAACACCAGAACCAAAGTAAGATTACCTGTATACTAGAGTTTTTGAAAGTGAGTGTCAAGTGTTATTTTAAAACGATGGCCAGAAGCGCTGCTAACGACTTCAAGAGGATGACCGTTCCAGTTGTTACAAACCTTGCAAGGAAAGAACCGGTGCCTAAGGAAGGTCCTATGATAAAGCTTGGTATGCCTACTGTAACATCCTTGCAGACCGTCATTATTAGCTGTGATAAACGATTGTTCAACGAGAACAACTATGAAAAACAAGAGTAAAAATTAAATCATCGCGGAGTCGTCGAAGTTCAAACGGATATAGATCAAAAATTTCAAGTCGAGACTTTTACGCGACATTTCCTAGGCCCGTAACTAGCCTGATATCCGGTCGATGGATTCGTTCAACAGCTAATATGTCTTCGTTTAGCCGGTAAACGCGACCTGATTTACCTACTCGAAGAGCGGTCTTATATATACACCGTAATGCGTTTGAAACACTCTTGTCCAGGCGGGGGAAAATGCGACTTATCATCCTAAGAGGGGCACATTCTTTATTCTCCGCCATTTCACGTTGATGCGTGAAAGATAAGTTAGACGACAACCAGATGCCCATATCTTTCTCCAAATCGATTTCCATGATATCTGCTATGCCGAATGCACTTGAGTCACGATGGCATCGCCAGTCTCCACAAAATGACCTATGTGCACTTACTGTCATTTAGCGGGTGGTTGTGGTCGTCCAACCAACGCTTAATCGCGTCAAGATCAATCTGTAGTGCACTGGGATCAGTGGCATTTCATATTTTTAGGCCATCGGCATACAGCAGGGCATTGCCAGAAATATTTTCCGGAAGGTCATCGATGTAGATCAGAAATAACAGAGGACCTAACACTGACCCTTGAGGAACTCCCGCAGAAATGAAAGAGGGAGGTGAATGGTCTGATCCAGTTTTAACTCTAAACGTTCTGTTATCAATGAAAGATACAATCCAGCGAAGAACATCTCCTTGCAAACCGTGAGCTTCCAGTTTGTGTTTCAGAGGGCCGTGTAGGACACGGTCGAAAGACTTGGCAAAGTCGAAGAAGATAGCACCTGAGATGGGGCCATTGTTTCTGGCCTCCGCCAGACTATCCATGAAGATAAGCTTATTAGTTATGCATGACCGATTAGGAAGAAAGCCATGCTGGGTAGAAGAAAAATGACGATTTGATGAAAAATGGTTAAGGATGGCTCACATTATTAGGCGCTCTATTATCTTGCTTGGAATGCTAGCAAGGCTGATTGGCCGATAGCTAGCCGGAGAGTGCCGGTCGCCAGCTTTAAATATGGGCGTGACCGTCGCCTCTTTCCATGCGATAGGGAGAATGTCGGTCTGGAGTGTCTGTTTAAACGGCTTATGAAAGGGATCTGCCAGACTAACAGCTGCTTCTCTGATGAATCTGGGATGGATTTTGTCAGGACCCATTGAACTGTACGAATTCACCTTAAGTTAAGGTCCTCAATATCCAGCACAGAAAACCCGACAGTAAAATGTGGTTGCTGGAAATTCTGCAGCGGAAGGATAGGGTGAAAATCAGGTTGTGCGAAGTTGTAAACTGCCGAGCCGTAGTCCCTGAATAACTCGGCTACAACAAGAAAGTCAGATGAGGTCGCCCCGTCGGGCAGTCGCAAAGACAGAGCCGGGGGGTTATTCTTTCTTAATCGTCACATATGTTTAAAAAAGTAGTTTCAATTCCCACGAGCTTTAAGGGGGATCATTTCATGTGCGCGTTTCCTGTGCTCATGGATTTCACGTCTACACCTATTTCGAACGATACGGAATGCGCGCAGGTTTCCCGTCAGCTTATGCTTCGCAAATAAAGGGGAACGGTCATCAAGGAGATGACGTATTCTACGTGGAAGAAGTGGCCGATAAAAGAAAGTGTACGGCTTGCGCGGCACAAATAACTTTTCCGCCTTCTCAATTGCGCTTTGAAGTGCGCAGTAGTTCTGGTCCACGGAGCCATAACCAAGAAGTATTGAACCTAGTTAGCTCCTCAAACCGCTAAAATCAGCCTGATTAAGGTTTTGGAGTGTGGACTTCTTTACTGGTTGTTGTGACCAATAACAGATAGGATCAAAGATGAGCGGAGAGTGAACACTGTGTCCAAGTGGCGACTTGATGGTCACTCTGTCTACATGGTGGCTCTCATTAGTGATAACTAGGTCGAGCAAGGAGGGAGTTTGACCAGAACGATGCCGCGCTGGGGCGTTGACATGCTGTGTCCACGCTCTGTCGTATCAGCGGCGATAAAGAGGTCGAGAATCAGTTTTCACATTCCTGATGAGAAACTGATATCCAGTTTTTCTTAGGAGCGTTGAAGTCGCCCATTATGAGTGGATGAGTGAAGGACTGTTTTCCAAGAAGGTTATTTGGGTTCACAAGAAGAGTGTCTTCGTCGGATGAAGGAGAACGATAAACGACCCCCACTAAGAGTGAGTCTGGGCCATGCAATGCCAGTCGAAGCCAGAGTTCATCAAATTTATCAGAGGACTGAAAACCACTGATAACCGTGGGTGTTGGGAGATGCTGGTGAAGGAAAATGGCAGAGCTCCCCATTCTCCCTCGGGTGGAGTCAGCTTGGTAAACTGAATATCCGGGGACACTCAGCTCACTGTCACTGACTTCACCTGTTAGCCAGATCTCCGTGAAAGCAAATATATGGGGTTGTTTGTCATTAGTTAACTGTCTGATTTCCGGTAATTTATTGAACAAACTTAGATAGTTCGTACACATACACTTAAGAGCCACTTCCCCACATGACTTGGTAAAAAAAGAGATAGGAGTGTGCGAGGAAGAGCTTGTGAAATAAGACTTAGAACTGAGGATGGTGGTGTGACCGTACTCGGTCTGGGCGGCCGAGTAGCTTTGTTGGCACTCTTGTGAGGCTGCGGACGCGACGTCACCACTTGTGCGTATTTCATCATTCCTACAGGACCTCTGATCAGCCTTCTCGGTCTCGCTGCTTGCGGCTGTTGCGCCCCTGCTTAATTCCCCTTTCTGGGAAGGAAGAAGTTTCTGTGAGGCCTTTTGGTGGCTTTTGGCGTAGGTAACTCTGTGAACGGCATTTGTGTGGTGTCTTCAACACTCTTGCCCGTGCTTGAGGCGTCAGCCGTTGCAATTGCAACTACGAAAACAGCATTCTCGCTTTCCACCACTGGCGCACAGGCCTGAGTGGATAATATTGGAGCAGAAACCACGACTTTAGTTTCCAGCTGTAGTTTCCGGTCTGTTATGATACCTGACTTACTGTTAGTCTGCTGCTCGCGTCTCGCTCTCTTTTGCCGAGAGCGGTTGAAAGAAACGCCATTCAGGTGGACAGTGTATTTCAGAGCCTCCGATTTTTCCACCACTGTTTAGGGACTCGGCATGGCCGGCAAGGTTACCAAAAGGCCGAGTGACCTTTTGGTTGCTTTGGCGCATAGCCTGCTTGTGAATGCGAGATTTGTAACGTCCGGGGAGAACGAAGCTAAGACTGACTTAGCTAGTTCGGTTGGTGAAGACGTTGTGGGGAAGCGGCCCCATAAAACAACTCTCCTTCCCCTGAGAACGTTTCTTTCATATTCGCCGCTGCCTCCTTTTTATGTGCAGTTGACAGGGCAACTGCCTTTTTGGTGACCGCAACACCAGGGAGGGCAAGCGCCATGTATTCACTTAGTGACTGAAGTTCCAGCTTCATTTCGGACAGAGTCCGCTGGTATTCCTCCATCCTATTCCCCATAGAAGAGACAGAAGGACATATAGTGCTAAGAATAACAGCTCCAGATTTACACTCGCAGGTTATCTGCGTCGCTTCACTTTTCGTGACGCGTACGTGACTAGTCGGCGACAGATCGGCGCCTTGACTTTCTTCGAACTACAGCTCATGCGGTTAACATTTAAAGCGGAAGAAGCAAGTTGCTTATACTGGTGTTCGTTCAGTCCAGTTTCGTGATGCTAGCTCCGTGTTTCGTACACCCAAGGTTTCCCCAGCCTTATATTAACACGGATCGGAAGTCACAGTGAGAAAACGGTGAATCTGCGAACAAACTTTATTTACTCACCGTACACAAGCGGACTTCAACACAACGACTAAGGACGCTATGGAGCTGAACGTGAGAGAACCTTCAGCACAACCGCACGCCAGCCGCCAGAGCGGATGAATGTCAACGGAAATTCCAGTTGACCTTCAGGATTCAAACAAGTGTCAGTCTGGTTGGGCATCGTTACCAATGGTAGTAACTAAAACATTGATATCCTAGTAAATGTGGCCTACAATGGTAGAGATGGGGCGGATTCATTTTATAGCTACGAGTAAAACCGCGATACCTACGCCAACACACTAACTTTGATGCTAGTGGTTTGTAGTGAATTTACATTTACAAGGTAAAATGAATCAAGGCGATGGTACTGGTGAGGCAACTCTCACGTCGCAGGGAGTTTAGGATTGTTGGGACGTCGAAGGTGATCTCATTACACTAGTGCATTTGAAGTGACACCACTTCTGATATTGGTGGCACTGCATACCGTTCTGTACGGACATTTTGCATCCACGACGGAAGTAAATGCTGTCTGCCTCAGTCACCTGGGTTCCGGCACTGTTAAGTCTTACTCGCGTCATTGTCAATAGAAACAAGCAATACACAATGTAAAACAGATAAAGAAACGCATACAAGGCAAGAAAAAACTTTTAATAGGTAATGATTCGGCATGCTATTTGGTAACGAATAACAGTAGTCGAATGCAATGTTTGATGCACAGGGCAACAATAGAACAATAAATGCGTAGACAATAACAGCGGGAAGATTTAAATCAAATTTCGAGTTAACCGCGCAGCTGTATTTAGCACCGTCGAAAAAGCAGATTCAGCGATTTAGCGATTGATACACGGGTTCGAGGCAGAGGCCCAATGGTACCGCATCCAGTCGGTTTTTCTAGTTCAATGTCAAGGGGGCGTCTGTTGATCTGAAGGGAATTCAGTGAAAACAGGGTGTAGCACCGCTTTTGGGAATTACAGTAAATATCAAAAAACAAAATAACATTACCTGCACAAAAGGAGTTTTGGAAAATAAGAGTCAAATAATGCTTTAAAGCGATCGCTAGAAGCGCTACTGACGACCT
>JTDE01005598.1:0-10283 GCA_014338405.1 Paragonimus skrjabini miyazakii
CCAACGTTTCTCAACGGACTATTGTGAGTTATTTGTTTTCCTTTTCATTATATTTTGACCTCATATTCACACCTGAGTTCACATATTGTTTAGATCTACTACAGTGGACTTGCGATGATGATGTCGCCCACGTAGGTCGAAGCGTATGCCAGTCCATTCCACATGGTATCCATAATCTGTTGAAAAATAGCTGGGGCACATTTCACGCCAAATGGCAACCTGTTATACTCATATAGCCCTCGATGTGTGCTGATAGTGAGATACTGCCTACTTCAGTTTTCAACTTCGACCTGAAGGTAAGCATCAGAAAGGTCAATTTTGGAAAACACTATATCCATTTAGTTGTGTGAACAAATCTTCAGCTATAGGTAAGAGATATTGATGTGTCTGTAGCACATCATTCAAGCCAGTAGAAAAATCCCCGCGAATGCGAACTGTGCCATTTGCCTTTTTGACAACAACTATTGGAGTTGCCCACGCTGAGTAGTTGACCTTTGTCAAAACACCTAACTGCTCCAATCTGTATAATTCTGAACCAACTTGAGTGATCGCAGCGTACGGTACTGGTCTTTTGGGCCGAAAAATTGGTTTGCAATTCGGAGTAACGAACAGATTTGTTTTCGCTGCACTGCATAAACCGAGATCAGTATTAAAAATCTGTGCATGTTTAGTCTGTAATTCTACTAGGGTGTTGTTGCACACCTCAACACTTTCTGAAGAGCCAGATAATGGGGACAACTCTGCAGATGATACATCACAGAAAGAGCTAATGGGAACATCCCACAATTGTAATTGTCCTATCCAATCAATTTCTAATGGATTCAAATCATATGAGTCCGCGATATAACACGTACCGGTATAATGTAAATCGCGAAATATGAACTCACATTTGATTTATCTCGTAAATGCGATTGGGCGGCTAGATGCATTGCATGCGATACGTCTTGAGAGTTGGTAAGTGGGTTTCTCAGTTTTGCGTCATGTTGAGCGAGAAATGGTTATATCCAACGCAGTATCGATTTGTAATGTGACCGGAAAATTATTGATTAACATAGTCAGAAATTTGCGCGGATAATAACAGACATTATCAGAAGAAGAAAATACATTTGACGGCCCCCTGAAGCGATTCTGGAACTGCTTTCTACAAGGCCTAAAACAATGACCTTCTTTGTGTTTCAAACGGTCACACTCTTAACACTTATGTGAACGAAAACGACTAAGTCGTACGGAATGCCATTCACCGCAGTGCCAACAGGCCGATGGCGGTCGCTGCCAGCTCACGTTTCTAAATCCACTACTTGCTTGTGATTGCGCCCTTGTGACTTTTTAACCAGTGTCACATCGCGTGTCCCTGATGACTGTAGCATTTATGAATCCCTCTTCGGATTTGTTAATCGCAGATATTCAGAATTCAGAACCCTCTAGGAGAGGGATTTTGTTGAATCGAGTTTCGTCAATAACCTGGTTCGGGTGTCAACATCCGCTGCTGTAGTGAGGCCAGAAGCAAAAATCAGTGACTTCGACTGATCATCTGGTATCTTTTTCAGCTGAAGTCTTTCACATTATTTGTTTACTCTTCCCGAGTATGATACAATATCTTCGTCCGGTTGTCGTAAGATTTTTGAACAATTGTAACGCATGTTGAAAAGTGATGTGCGTTCTCCAAATATAGTTGAAAATATGAAGACGGTCTCTTGCAAACTGTAGTCCCGATAGTGATTTGGTAGAATGAAGTTGCAATAATGAATATGTTCATTGGCACCTGATTTCTTCATCAGTGGGCGCACTTCAACTGGCTAATCTGACGCTGCACCATCAACAACAAATAAATCTTCATAACGTTTGCACCATGAAGGAAAGCCGACTCTGCTTTCTGCATCATAAATAAATTCCTGAATGCCACTGGCTAATAGTTCCGTTAGTTTGGTATCTTCTGAGATGCTGGGAACTGTAGGCTGGAAGGAAAGTCTGTTCGCTAGAACTTCCGCTAATTTAGTGTTCTGCTGCATCTGCGTTTTCTGCTGAATCTGAGCCGGCTGCTGCTGTAATAGTCATAGTAAGAGCGTGTTGTTAGTCATCTCTGTCTCCAAGCTGTTATGTCTGCACTACGCACTGAAGTGAGAACTCAAAAGATTTAGGAGGAACCTTGTGTATCCTGACTGAGCCGGCATGAAATGAATAGAGTTTACAGTGAACGTATCGATGAGCCAATAACAAGCTTATGAGGAATGTACAAGCATGTCTGGGCGCACGTGACCTTTGCAACCAGCAGGTGTGAAACGGGACGGTTCACGTGGGTCGGCGAATGCGTGTATGTGTGTGTGCGTGTGTGCATGCACATGCAGAAACGTAAAGTAGATAGGCTGTACAGTATGCAGCTTTTTCAGGGGCAATCACGGCAACATTCATGAGCCGTGGTGGAGGTTTATCTGGGGTCACGCTAGAGCGCGGAACGAGCATTATGTTCCGCAGAAGCACATTTTCTTGGGCTGACGCAAGTTGCCCCTCATTACCATCGTGCGCGGTGCTGTCCCCACATATATCAGACATATCTGTGAAAACTGCGTAGCGGGAACGGACAGCAGCGGTTGCATTTTTCATGGATTGGCTTTTCCGGTGTCGCATTGTCCAAGGCATTTCGAGATAACTTGAGGCACCTCCAAAGGGACGCGCTTCAAAGCGAACCTCCCCAGTTTCTCGCGCGTTTGCAAGGGAAATCCATGTCAGCCTCGGCTTATTTGTATGCGCTGGACCAGGGTTTTATGCAAGACGGGTACTGAAAATGGGACATCGAGGTTTGATTCGCATCTGAACACGGACAACAAGCCAAATTTCGCGGTCATGTTTATTACATAGTTGGCGGGACGAATCAAAGCATTCCGGAAGGTCCAACACTATAACTAAGTCCGATGGAGCAATAGAATTTACTAACTTAGACACGTAAGTATCTTATAGATTGAACGTCACCCGCAATTGATCACAACTGCTGCATTCCCATAGACTTTGCTGTCGACCGCTTACGAAAAGAAGCACTAGACTCGAGTCTAGTGCAAATAGCTGCCCGGATGATCGATAGCTATCGCATTTGAGTTGGTTATAGTCAAGAATGGCTGCTCTAGTTGTGTGATACAGCTCTGGAGAAACAGCGGGTCAGAAAATATGCAACCAGGTTTCACAGTTAAACCTTTGTAACACTTAGCCCTCTACTTGGTCAACCCTAATGCGGAAGCTACAGATAGTTCGTTTAACCATTTTGCATTGTATGCCGTTGCAGTCAGGAAATGTGAAGAAAGCTTTGTCAGTACCTGACTGTTATGCGGCACGACACTGAAAATTTAGTATACAATCACAAAAGAGAAAACTGTTGCGGTCAGCTGGAGAAGTGATAGCCAAATGTTGGGTGTCATTTTGACGATTCAACAGTATAGCCTGCCAAATCGTACCCGCTGAATACCTAGTATGAACTAGGGGCTGAGAAAGTTTAAGCTTTAGTCAGTGTTAAAGGAAAAGCAGAAGGCTTGCTTCTTGTCAGTCTACGCAAAAGGGGATACGAGACTTTTGTGGCACGAAACCTCAGTAATGGTCTTTCATTCCACGAGTTCAGTGCGTTCACGTTTTTTCCACCTACACACATTTCGAACGATGTGAGATGCGTTTATATCCTATGAGACAACTGTAGGTTTGCGCGTCTCAAATAAATGGGGACGGAAACTAGGAGAACAAGATGTTCTTCACAGAGGGGGAGGGAAAAATAAAGACACACGGCATCTGCACTATGAATGACTCATCTGCCATTTGGAATGCGGTTTGAGAAGCATGGCAGTTTTACTCCCCGGACTTATATTCAAGGAGGAGTGAGGACAGATCGATTCCAGGGTCAATTTGATGGACGTTTCTAACCGTGGACTGTTGCTGATTCTTGCGACAAAGAGAACGGGTAGGATCAAAAGTGTGCAAGGGCACGTCACTGTGTTCATATTTTTGTTTGACGTCCACCCTTTCTGATTATCACTGGTGTTAACTTAATCAAGTAGGGATGAAATCTGACCCAATCAAAGCCAAATCCGGGCGCTGATGTGCTGCTCTCTTGCATTCCTTCGTGTCGGCGTCGATTAGAAAGCCGAGAATCCGTCTTCGCCATCTGAGAGGGGCATTGATAATTTGTACACCTCAAGTGAACTGAAGTCTACCGCAAGGAAAAAGGTAAACATTATAGTTTAAGGAATTCTTCTAATCTTACAGGACAAGTTGGGTTATAACACGTGGTGCGTTAAGGAGAAAGATGCACAGCCACTACTGGAAGTTTCTCGCTATTCTAAGCTACAAAGCTTCACGTTGATCACAGGACTCACATTGGTTGGTGATCACGGTTGTCGGATACTCTGATTAAGGATGATGGTGGCGACTCCTACTCTTCCTAGGGTGGGGTCTGCTGGGTTAACTCAGTAGCCGTACATACCCGTTTCACTATCACTGATATCAGTAGTGAGCCAAGACGATGTAGCACAAAAGATGTGGAATTGGTTGTTATGAAATAACTGCGTGATTTCGGAAATTTTATTGGATGAGCACAAAAATGCATGTAAAAACAACTTCTCTGTTAGTTTTTGTCAGCAGAGTAAAAGAAGAGCTTGAAAAAGTATTTGGCAGATGAGACGCAACACGGAGGTCGGGACTTAGGTAGGAAGTGCGGTCGGACCAGGGTTTTTGTGTTTTACTGTCCGGAAGGTTTTCCCGTGTCTAGGCATGCGTCAACACCACTTTAAAGGACCTGACGCGCAGTTCTGGTCTTGCAAATTATGGTCCGCATTTTCCTCTCAAATTCCTTCTGGGTGGGTGGTTGCGAGCTTTCATCGCGGAATAATATGGCGGGTTTATTTGTTAGGGAGGCACCTTCAAGAGAAAAAGGCGAGCATAACGTTGTGGGGTAACTAGTAAAAATGTATATTTTGCTGAATCAATGATAAGCCATTTCAATCGCTGGCGGTAATCACAAGCTTCCGTTTCGTATTACTGTGTTGTAGAATTTTGTGGTTGTCTGTTTGGTAGGTTTTGAAATGGGGAGATGATAGACAGTTAATAGGGTACTCCGTGTCCCCAACAGGTGTACCCAGACTTGAGGGATCAGTCGTTATACTGACGTCAAAATATGTGGCATCCCTGTCTTTCACAACATGCACGTGTTCCTGAGTAAACGGTGAAGGGGTGAAACCTGTAACTATGGTCTTCAAGCTGAGCTTCTAGTCGGTGGTGGTCTAAGCCTTGGGTGTTACCAGCTGGTCAAGTCTATTCCACTCTTGCAAACAGCAATGATCTGCATGCCGTCTGAGCTGGCAGTGGCGGATTCTGGAGCCAATATTTTTTAAGCACCGTCTTGTGGTACGTTCATCGGGTAAAATTACCAAAAGACTTCACATACTTTTAGCAGACTTGGCGCGCAGGCTACTGGTACGTACAAAGATTGTGACGTCCGGGAGCAGAAAAGACGTCAGGGCTGACATTGCTGATTCAGTTGAAGAAGATGATGCGTGAAATCGGCCCTAGAAAACAGTTCTTCCCTGATAGCATTCTAAGTGTTTGTCTCAGCACTGTCCTTCTGAGCGGATAAGGTGATCACTACCTTCTTATTGATTATAACATAAGGGAAGGTTGGAATCATGTACTAACTGAAGCGCTCTTATTTCTACTTCACATCCGTTAACGTCCGTTGGTGTTCACCCATTACACATTCCGTAGGGAGATGAAGTAAGATGTCGTTTTGATTAAAGTTACACAGTTGCAGTTGAAAATTTCGTGTCCTTTCATTTTTCGTGATATCCACATGGCCGGCAAAGGCTACCGTGACGCTTTGACTATCACTAAAGTTGCGACTGATTCAGACGAAACGAACATTAAAGGATGGCAGCCCCTTATTTGCTGAAGTCATTGCATCTAACGTAGTATCAGTTCTGGCGTGTGTGACACTGCGGGGCATGTTTAAGTTCAGGTTGAAATTGCACTACATAAAAGCGGCTCTTGCCGACCTGGCGTCCGAAACGTTTGGACCGAAATGCTAGGCAATAGCCTCCACAGCTGCGAATATCCTACTTGAGATGGAGCGCTACGTAGTTTCAGTATTCCGTCTTCTAACTGAAAAAGCCTGCTTTGGTTAACGGAATATTTTGTATGAAAAAAAGAGAAGATAAACAATAGTTATCACGAACCTTGAAGAACTGAGTGAGATATGCGACTTCAGGAGTTATCTCACAGTGTAAAGAACAGCCTCAGCATTAACACTGTGGTGATTTTGGCATTTGTTGGTTGAAACGGTCGACCGTATTTAGAAGGGATCAGACGCGACTGCTTTCCAACTTACCTCGTGTAGTCTGATTGCAATTTTCGCCTCAGCAGATCAAATATATAACCTGACCAGTCTACCTCGGGCTTCAACGACGTAGGATTTGTGGTTACAGTTGACAACCCAATTAGTGATAGCACAGCCGCACGGGATAAATTACACACAATCAGATGCCAGTCAGGGTCGCTAGTCGGAAAGCCAGCCTTATGCTGGCGGTTGCTGAAGTGGTGTCCCGGGCAACTCGTCGCCTCTCCTTGAGAGATCACTGATTTTGAATCAACTATATCACTAATATCAGCGCTGAAATCTGCGTGATTTTTCCTGAGACGTACTACTTGGATCGATCACATTGAACCTACGTAAGATTACCGGAAGCTGTGACAGCGCTCTCGTTCAATCAACTTGGGACTTTGTATACTGTTTATGCGGATCTTCCCGATCGTCCATATCTAGATAGCGATGACTGGCATCAACATTCTGTTACATTTGGACGTTTTCGTGGGCTCCAAAGGACAAAGTTTACTGTTGTCGGGATTTGGATTAATAAGGCTTTAACCAACCCTGTAAGTCAGAACTCCGAAAACCTAAGTTACTTTTTTTTAATTAATCGCTGCTTCACCCGAATCTCCATTCTCGCCCGCCGTGACACTTTCAACGCAACCCCATGTAGTAACGAGTGGCCCGTCCGTTTCGCCAAAAGTCGTAAGTTGGTACCTGGTCAGCTGAAGCCGGCTCGCGTAGGATCCGGTTTTACGTTTGAATTTGGCGTCTTTCATCCTTTCAGAAGCTCCGGGACCTCAGCACCTCATCTTTCTTGAGAATTTGGGAGGTGATCGTTTGTACGATGAATATTGCTTTCTCAGTAATGCCGCGGCACCGACAGACAATCGTTTCATGGTTTTCAAATTGCAGACTTCTTGTCTCAGATTTCAAAAGATATGGTACATTCCTGTTGGATATAACGTTGCGGCTGATGCTCCCTCACGAGTGTCAGCACCAGCTGGTCCAGATTCAGTTGACTCGCTGTCATCTCCAACACAAACCATTCGGACTCTATGTCGTGCAAACAATCAGCTTTGTGCCACCGACTGGCGTTCGCCAGCAACTTCTAATACAAACCTCCGTTAAACTTACGCTGGTCATCCGACGGTACTCCACCAAATGTTTATGTTTTGGAGGGCAAATAGGCGTTTAAACCCAAAGAGCGCCTGTTTGACTTGGCAGCAGGCCAAAACTTACCGTCATGTATCGACTCTGGTGAGCCGATGTTTACCCGGGGTCTTTCTTCTAAGGCACGTACCCATCGGCACTTTTGGCCCCCACCATCGTCTAATGGCAACTCCATCTCATCACGAACATCACCGGTCGCACTGGACAGCCCCAAATCGTTCCGATCCCCAACGCCAACACCGAAACAGTCTCACGGGCTATCGTTGAAAAGTGGATACCATCACACGGATGTCCGGTTACTGTGAAAGTCGACCGTAGGCCGTGGTATCTCAATCACCTCGTCGGAATCTTAAGCAGCTACGCAGCGGCCCAGAAACTTCACTAGTATGTCTGCAATGTAATGTAACGAACAGTTCAGGAACGTATAATGACATACAGCTAGTTCCGTAAGGAAGTGCAAATAATGTGGGTAGTGTGAGTGCTTTTGGCACCGGAAGTCACTGTGTTACGATTCAGAGTACCCCACACTTCCAGTTTAATTACGCTTCAACAGTTCGTTCCAAATTTTTTTAAGCTGTGCTCTGTTTTGTCGCTGTTTTTAAAGCAATAGGCAACCGCTTATTCATTTCACTCAGTACATATTCAGTTTCCATCTTATAAATCTCAGCCGGCTTCTGTGTGTATGTGCACAGTAATTCAGTGCATCGTACATTGAAATATGTATATTTTTCCATCCACCTGTGAAACTCCGAGGGATAAATGTACATCTCCTGCTATTTGCTCTACCCCAACCCCTAAGTGCCCAGCGTGCCGCTCTGTATTAAGAACTTTGGTCGGCATGCTTCCTGGAATTGATGGTACCTTAGTGCGACCGATGTGGATAGAGTTTCCAGTGGGTTGATTGTGATTTATCTGACGGACTGCCAGATGCTTACAAGCTGAATGTGCTGCGTGTAATCGATAGACCGTAAATATCTCTGTAATCTTTTGATTAAAATATTTCTTCTAGCTACTGAAGTTGTAATCTCGTGGCGTTTTTCATTTTCCGAAATCGTCAAATTGTGTTGTTGCAGAATCTTTTCGTTTTGATCTTCCGAAGATGTAATCAAGGAATGTGCGGTAGTTCACTAACATCGGGATTAGTGGAAAAATAACGGAAAGTGGCATGTCACGTTAGTTCAGAGAATCAGTGGTGGAATATAATGGAACTCGGGGTCGTACACGTGGAAACATGCTTTATTTAAATTTGAACGTAAATGGGCAGGAAAACCTTACGAGTTAGGCCAACACACTAGTAGCACACTGGAACACTCAGCTGTTCCCTGAGTGATCTTCCAGTGTTCCAGCTGGAACACTGGCCAGAAACCATTAATAGACATTTGATCGCAGTCTTCGTACTTATATTGGCTTTAGTAAATTCGCTTGCAATCAGGGAATTACTCGTAACGTGTTTTTGGTACAAAGAAGTTTTGTTTAAACGCATCAAAACGTATAATTTCACGGCACGCCAAGGCGGCAGCTCGTCCATCTTGTATTTCGCTGTGCACCTTGGTATCTGGTATTTTCGCCTGCAAGTTGGTTCTGTCAATGAACATTGCTGACAAGTTCTGAATACAAATAATGCTGATGTGAGTATCAAGATTTTCTGGATGAGATTGTTGTATCCTTTTTATTAGCTGAGATATTCCACTTCTAGTGCGTGCAGGAAGTGAATTTTGCTCAAGTTCAATTGAATTTCTGATATAATTTCGAATGTATTCACGGATGAGAGGTTCATTTTCGGAAGCAACTGTAAGTTCTCTCTCAGATTGTCCAAATAAGTTACTATTGTATCTTGCTTATTAGCCGAGATATTCCACTTCTAATGCGTGATAATAACTTGCTTTTTTACCGCTGTCATGACATGGAATGAAAAATAAGCTCTTGCAGATATGGAAGAAGAACTGGATGTTCATTTTAATGTGTTGGACTACTTGGTAACTGCCCGCATCTGTTTATTTCTCACTATAAAAATTGTTTTATCATAAATGTTTTATCAATCATTCCAAGATATGTGATTTTGGTTACCGGTTTGCTGAAGGCAGACGTTAGATTTAATCGTGGTTGGGTATATTAGGCACCCGAAATGTAGGTGGCATTTCGTTAAATCGTATTATAAGGCTACGCGTAATTTTTCTGCCGACCGTCCCCTGAGTGTTCCCAGTGTCTCCTTAGAACTCTCAGGGATCACTCGGGGAACGCTCAGGGAACACTCAGGGAACGCTCAAAGATCACTTAGGGAACGGTCGTGCTACTAGGGCAAGTACTGCATCCTTAAACACTGATAACTGCCCCGTCCACTTGTCCCAACTCACGATAACATCTTTTACGAGGAACTGACATGAATTCCAGGTTTGAAAGTACGAAGAAATGTACAATGACGTACTTGTGACTGTTGTCCCGTGGGCGGCATCCACATTCACAACATGCGGGAAACATCGGGATAGTTCAGTTTGCGTTCGCTGGGTAGAGCAGATATGGGTATATCTGTTGCCTTCATCCCGCATGCTGCGCACCGCACCCATCGCACAAATCACTGACGGCACTTCATCAAGTTTCTCTAATGTTTCGTTACCTTTGTTACATAACAAACTCACTTGACATTTCAGACTTTAACTAACAGCGTATATTTCCAGCGACAGTGGTTGTGAAGAACCCTTCGCAAACATCCGCTACATAATGCTTACCCAGTAAACACGTGGCCGACTCGGCCAGGTTGGCCAGCAGTAGGCCGGGC
>JTDE01005598.1:13117-23792 GCA_014338405.1 Paragonimus skrjabini miyazakii
GCAATGTATGCAGTTGATGTATTATATTAGAACAGGCTTCTGTATTCATTCAATTTACTGACAGTGAGTCCACGATTTGTAGGATGGGACCCATGTAGCAGACGAATGATGGATGGTTGTGCTTCAACTCGATGGGGCTCACAACCAGCCAAGCATCTCGTCAGAATACGAGAAATCTGCAGCATGCGTTGTGAGAACTGATTTGTGAAATCTATCAATAGTTAACTCATTAGACACGTCACACACCTTCGCATACACCCCTAAGCCTTTTATACTTCGTACAACGAGGATAAACCTGGACGGTATTCAGGAGGCCATGCTGCTTTACCTTGTCGAACTTCAGAACAGTTTTCTACCTACGGCTCGTCTCACGGACGTAAATAACGCCGCCTCCCCCACATAACTCTGAGGGCACTCCGGGAACTGTGAGAAAGTGCGATATTCCCGATTCTCAAGCATCCCCTTGAGAGTCGCAATATAATCCAATTCCTACAAATAAAAAATAAATAAATGAAAACAGAATCATAAACAAATATTAAAAAAATGAACTAGAAGTCACTCCAGCTTCCTTATGTTAACAAACGCAGTCAACCACAACAACAGCAGCCTACCGAATAGTGAAAGAGAATTACGATAAGGTCGTTTTCAATTAACATATCAGTCCATGACGCAGACTTCGATTGTTTTGATTTCTGCACCAAGTGCAAGCTAATGAAGCGGTTTAGTGGTAAAATAATTTTCCCAAACAAGACAGCTGAGGAACTCATGGTTTACGACGAGAATTCAAGGCAGAATGTCTCGATCCAGCTATGCTGGCTTCGCTTGAGAAAAAGTGCCGTGGATAACCGGTAGACTTTTCAAGCAAAAACAGGGAACAAATACTTCCGTCATTGATTGGTTATTATCGCTCGAATCAAGATCCACAACCAGCATGGCTGCAGATGGACCTCAAAGGATGCTGAACCTAGGTTGATTTAAACTCATGAAATTGGTTTCAAAATGCGATGATGCTTATATGCACGTACTTAATAAAACAATGAGTGACTTTCTCAGCCTCGAACTTAGTCGCCTTTGATAAAAGTCGAACTTTTCCAAATTAATTATACGAAAAAAAGCATGTCAGATTTCTCGGCTGTTATGTGTGATCCCTTGGGAAGAGTAGCGACAATGTCGTCAACTCCCTATGGACTTTGCCAACGTCTCTGTGATCAAGCAACCAGAGAAGACTCCATTACGTATGTTTTGTGGTGCGTCGAAAGTGGGTGACGGAAATACCGTTCCTTGAGGCCTTCTGATGAGTAAGTCTGGGGTGACTGCAATACCGTTCTAAAGATGGAGCGCACAGCTGATGTTTGTTCATCGGCTGAAGTAAGAATGTGTTGTGGAAAAACTTCAAAACGAGGCTTCGGTATTCACAGTATGCTTTTTCGAACTTGGCTGCGTTTAGAGCCAGCTGTCACTTCACTTTCGTCCACCAATGGCTGTGTGTTTTCAGAAGTAAATATGGACAATGTAGCACTTAGAGGGCATCACAGACCACTGATGAGAAAACGAATCGGTTTTTGCCGGATCTGAAATTTTGCGGAAGCTCTAGGATGCCAACACGTCCTGACCACTAAGAAGTGAGTTAAGGCTCCAAGTTGTCCCTGAGCAACACCTCCAGATGTCAAATCTTTACTACGTACTAAATGATAAATGAACCCTGGGGATAAAAGTGGTTCTAAAGGTTCTGAATCACTCGCTACCACCTGGTCCTTGGAAGCATTCAGTTCAAGACCTAAGTTAGGAGATCACTCTGCTATTGCCTTTAAAACACGTCAATTCATTTTGGCTTGTTAACAATACTATCATCAATTCGTCTTCAACTATGCCACGAGGTCACTTACGACGGTCAGAAGAAGCCGATGACCCAAACCCATAAGCCGTGCCCGCATCGGAAACGCCGCCTCAGACAACTATTTAAAAACACTGCCGCTCGAGAAATACTGTGATGATCAGTCAATTGGCTGGAGGTAACAAACTGCGTAAACTTGCAGGCAAGATGTTTGTGAGCCTCAAAATTGTAGGCCCTGATGACCTTATGGCAAAACACCTCGATTATCAAAAACTCCTCGAGACCCAATTCATAAAGTACAAAAGGTCGAACAGACAGCATTTAGGCTTTCAGGAAATCTTGTTGTGTAAAACTGAAAAGACGGTTCCCGAGTAAATTAATCCGTCCAGGCGTTTTACAAAGCTTCTCGTGGAGCCCGAAAACCTGTACTTTTCTTTTATGTTTTCCAAGTCCCCCTTTACAGTAGCAAACACAGAGGCCGAACTTTTATCATCCGGGATCATTAGCTCATTTAAGAAGACTATAAACAGCCGTCTCAGGGAACACCGCAAACATTTTTCTGCCACCGGGTTAACCATGCCAAAATGACTGCCATCGACTCCTGCACTCTTCGAATGGCTTTCATGGCTACTACCTCCGATAAAACCATATTCACATCGCTCCTACTGTAACTTCCCATATCATTTCACGGAGTTTTGCTACCTACTACCAGTTGTGGATGGTTGACCTCCCTTCCTCAAGACAGCTTCGACTTTTGCCTGAAGTGTGCTTTTAAATTTCACTTACACGTTCTTTGAAGCGGTGGTTCACCTGATGTTTGATCTTGCGGACTACGCATCTGCTATCTGTGTGAGATAATCACTTGCCGTGGAGTTCAGTTGTTTTGCAACACGTATTCCGCTTTGTGAACGTTCTGTACACCGTCAGTCTCCACCAAACAGGATGATTTTGAATTTCTGTCGGAACTGGGTGAGCAACGTGCTTGGTTTGACAAGTCGTGTGTGGATGGTTTTTTACCTATGATCAACCGAAAGACATATCTTCAAGAATCCAAAACAAGTATGATGGTGCCTTTAACAACAGTTTTATATCTGTGTGGCTAGAGTTACGGATGAGATTTCGCAGGAGCGGCTGCTTCAACCGTAACGTTTTCTGATGAGCTTTGTAACAAAAGTATATTTCCAACTGGGAGTCGCTATCACACTGAAGGCCACGTTCAGACGTTTAGATAACTTGTTCAACAAGCTTGCAACCAGTTTTGATAATAAGTTCCTAATCCGAATTCTTCGACGCGTGCTTAACCCAGTAGGTAAGGCTTGCAACTGTCACTGTATTCTACCCAAAACTCACGTGAGTGTCCATTCTAAGACACCGCGGTATTCTGCCCGCATTTTTAGCCGGCGTGTGTAACTGGTCAATGTTAGAAGCATCAGCTAACAACATAGTTAGTAATACCCTGGGAACACTTAGCATTCGTATGCGCATTTAATCGTTAAAGTGAAAACCTAAATTTACAAAGCGTGGTGAATGTCTTTTTGAGTGAGTCTACAAAATTCGCACCTGAATACATCAAGGATGTAGTGATCGTGAAAATCGGGAGATGTGTCGCGGGAACACATCTTCATCCGGCACTTGGGAAAATACAGGCAGAGGTCGATCTACTATGTTAGTTATTCCAACGTTGTCTGCTCTGAAATTCGATGGCAACATTTTCTTTGTTGGAGGTATATAGAACTTTGATTGAATTGTATGAAAGTACCCATGGATGATGACGCGGCTTCTTAATTAACACCCGTCTTGGAGGGAACCTGAACAGATAAACAAACCAACATGTATACAAATCAAGTAAGTAGCACGGAGAGCTTCAGAAACTCAAATTTTATTTGTGCGACGAGTTAACTTAGTTTCAACTTGGTGATGGTATTTGCCACAATATGAACAATCTATAATTGAATTTATTTGACAGAGAAAAGATTGAAACTTCTGATTTATTTGATGTACCTCTGAATTCAGTTTTTGGTTAGGTTTGTTCTGCTGTGAAAACTGTGCCGTTCCATCAAGAACCGAGGTCGATTGTAGACGAAGACGTATAGCCAAATTTTGCTCTACAACTGCATTGTGAATATCACAACACTTTTAAAGATGGTCCTAGCGACTGCATGCAGACCAAAGCTAGCATATGCCTTCGTCAGTGTATAAAGCCAGTTTTGCATTCCAGGTGATTGGTTCCGTGAAACACAACTGCTTTGTTGGAGTATAAATTGAACCACACCAAACGAGTGGGGTAACCGTTTTACTGAGTTATTCAATTTGGGTCACACTGATAGTGAGGGTAAAAACAAACAGTTCATCGAAATTCGGCGATGGTTTTTCAGCTGGTCAACAGCATTATTGATGTTTCATCAATATATCCGGCTTGCCTTGAGAGGTTTTATGCACCGTGCACCGCACGGTGTCCTCCAATAATAATTCCTTTGTGGCCTATCCTCAAGTTGTCGTCAATACATGTAATGGACAGTTTTTGAATATTGACACGAAATGCAGATTGTATCATTACAACTGCCTGCCACTTGATGTGAAGTGTACTCCAGGTGATTTTTCAGCAAACAGTCGACAGTATTAACTAGCTCAGTATTTATTGTTGCTTACGTGGAGGACTGTACGATTGTTAGTGGTACAGCTCAAAACCATCAGCCGCATCTTGTTCGTTTTCCAAACGCATTGGAGGACGTGGTTTTAATGTTAAGTATTGAACCGTTTGCTAGCGACTCAAGTTCACAACGAGTGACGCGTACTTTGTTGATCCAAATATGCCTATCTCAATATCCAATGGCAAGGAAGATAATCTTTCTTCGAAACGGCTAATGAGAAGGCGCTCGTAGAAACTGGATTTAATACGGTACTAATTGAATCAATATACATGAAAACTAAATATCTCACCTCGAATGTGAAATATCCTCAGAAATTGAATAAAGAATGTGCCTGTACAACAAATCTGACAACTAGGCACCGCTCAGTAATGGAGGACGGCAAAACGGAATTGAGTTCACCCAAACAAATGGTAATTGGTTGGGTTGGAGCAAAATGACTGTTCACGCATCGAGAAACGACAAGAATTATAAGCTGTTCAAGAAATAATATGGAAGAAGAATGTCCTATTTCGACATTTGAAATACACAAGGCTCTGACTGAATGAGAGTAAGGGAAACGGTTACAGTAGCCTGTGTAAGAAGGAAAATTGTCAATATTGTTTGTTCTTAAGGAAAATTAAGGAAAGATAGGGCCACCCTCCAACACTGATCAAGCAAAGCACAGCAATTTCAGAATAATGCGACAGACCTTAACAAAATCAACATTAAGTGCGACAAATGTATCTTCTACATGCAGTGTTCAAAATTCAGTTCTCATTAGTCATCAGAATGAATGAAACCTACAAGAGAACTGAACACCTCCACTGATAAGTCCGACTTTTAGTCATGTTAGAACTGGTAAAATTTAACTGTTGGATTTGTTGAAGCTGGCCTGGTATGCTTGGCGTTTTGTGCTGGAATCGATGCAAAGTGCTGAATTCATGGGGATAGGCTTGGTTTAATGTTAGAAAGTTGATACCAAATTTGCTTTCGCCTGCCTTGCTGTGCTCAGTAATCATATTTTACAAATTTTTTGCCGTAACTACGAATAAATTGTCAGTTTTCTTCTTTTCTTATAGCAATTGTCGCTTCGTTATTAAGCTTTTTTCTTGGTATTGTTTGACAAACTGACACTTTTGTTCAGATCGAATGTTTTAATGAGACTTTTTTCCCGTAGACTGGCAGCAAATTGTAGGCTGGTGTTTGGTTGCTTCAATTTGAACGTTTTTTGTCGGATAATTTGCGTATCCAGTTAATTTACGTTGAAGGCGAGTGAGCACTCACAGTATAATCTTGTCAACAGTATCGTGTAAATTTTAGTTCGTTTGTCCGTCTTTTCTGACGTGTTTTGACACGAAAGATGTTTTCACTGACCCGATCGCTTGAATGAGCGTTATTGAAACGTGGATTACGCGATACTATGTGAAATACCTTGACTTCCCCGGAGCGACTAAGCAATCATAACTGTTTCACTTGTGAGGCGTTTGTGCTACATTTAATTTTTTTTATAAACGATCAATTTTCCATGACCACAGTCAAAACTTTGCCACTTTGTTCGTGCGTTCTAATCATACTTCAACCTCCAGTTTGCTTCCGACCCAATTTTCTCCAAAACTATAAATATCCCTTCCAGGAGATGCATCAAGTTACGACATGGAAACAGTTGTCAGCATGAAGTGCCCAGTAATTCATAAAGCCGTCACGCGTGCTTCACGCATATTTGTTCAGACTAAAAATGCCTACAGCTATATGGAAGAGGATTAGGAATTTATTTTTCCAGTTAAAAATGTCGTCATTAAAATGTCGTCCACCCGAGGGAATACGCTACCTGCAACTCCTGTGTTCCTTCGTGCAAGTGTTGTTGCAAAACAAATTATTTTGGTCCAGGCCGCAGCGAGATTTGATAAGGTCATACTTGAAAACCATCGTGTTGGAGGTGCGGCTGCTTCTCACAAGAGAATAAACGGTTACAACGCCTCATGAAGCTCCTGCCGTTCAATCAACATCAGTGGCTGATAATGTTTACTGAACCCCTTATTTTCACCCGGTTGCATATCAGTGACTGTCAAAGGGTAGCGGTGAGCGTAAAATATGTTTTATTACGTCAATTCATTAATACCTTCATGTTGGTTGAACGACTGATTTGGTGGGTGGAAAATTTTACCGGTTTTCCCGCCGCGCACATTTAATCACACTGATTGACGAACGTTAGGCACTAAGAGGTCATGTAGTGATTTTGGCAGTTCCGCAGCAAAACCCAATAAGACAGTTACATTCCAGCCATCCTGGTATTAGTCCCATATTGTCAGAAGCGCCCAATTATACTTACTGGTCGGGTAAAGACAAGCTACATTAGAATCTGGCTGAAGTCTCTGAAAATCTGCGCAGTGGCAGAGAAAATGCTCATTAACTTTGAACTGCACAGGGCTTAAGTTTGAAAACCGTGGTTCTGAGTTCACGTTGATTCTGATAGCCCACCAGGCGGATTCTTGTAGTTATTGGCAATCGATACACATTCAGTGACCCGAAGTTCTCTTCATGTCAATAGCCTTAGATGATGGTTCAATCGCTGTGATGTTCCCGAGGTTTCAGTTACCCACAATGAAGCACAGTCCGGTTCAGTGGAGTTTCAGCAATACTGTATCAACCGTGGCATTGAGTACATATTTACGCCCACCTATCACCCACAGTCTAATAGCTGATTGAAGTGGCTGGTGGTCATTTCCAAGAGAACAATACAGAGACTGGCAGAAGAAGCTACGGTAAAGGGACGACCGGTGCTTTTCTGAAAGCCCACCGTTTAGCTGCTGACCCAACAAGACTACCGGGGTGAGAGATAAAAAGTCTCACCGATGCCACGCGGCCAAGAATCCATTTCATCGGATAAAAGTGAGCCAAGCAAATTTCACTTAAACTGGCATCAAGGTTCGTGCCTAGACATTTCGACGGAGTGGTGAAGTCTGTGTGCAGAATATGCATCAGCTCATAGATGTCTGGCTGTTATGTATCACCGTCATTTGAGACGGCAGTTTCTTCCGATTACTCCACGATTACAGCTTTGTCCACAAACATCATGTTAATCACTCAGGGAAACGGACTGATGGCAGCAGGTATTCTTTGAACGCTAGTCGTAGACAGTGATTTCTTCAGTTATCATGGGTAAAAGGTTATTTTACTGCGTCATCCGCTTCATTAGCTTGGTACCTGGCGCAGAAATTGAAATCGCCTAAATCTGTGTCATGGGACCACATCTGTTTGTTTCAACTAGCCGTTAATTGGAAACGGCCTTATCACACTTCATTTTCGGCGTTCGGTATGACTGCTGTTGCGTGTACCAATATTGATGTATGGATGATGGAATTTTTAATTTTATTTATTACTTTGTTTTTCATTTAGTAATCATTTGGTTATTTTTAGGAAATGGTTTATATTGCGACTTTCGAAATGATGTTCGAAAATCGTGAATTTTACACTTTTCCACAGTTCCAGGAGTGCCTTCAGACTTACTTGGGAGAGGTAAGCGTTATTTACGGTTGTAGGACGAGCCGTAGGTTGTAAACGGTTCTTAAGTACAATAAGGTGGGGTGGCGGACATAACTGTGTCCATTCTATGGCAAGCAGCTTCAACCTCAATCACCTGGTAGGTGCATGTTTCTAATTCTTAATTTTGTCATTTCCCTCCACTTCAGCCAATGTTCGCACTCCCCCAATGAGTATGAAAATCGAATCCTACGCACCACCCGCAATGGATGTCGACCTAGACGGGTCCGCAGACAGTGCACCACTTGCACGCGAGTCGAAGAAAGTGCGAATTAACCTGCAGCGATCATCCTCTTGACAAAATTAAAGAGTTCCTTCACATATGCTTACACAGTTTTCTTGCAGATATCGGATGGGATGAGCGAGATGATGATGACTTTATCTAACACGTGGCTTCAGTCATTGTGAAGAACACCTAGAATGCGTAAAGACCAACATCTACACTTTGTGTTGAAGATAGGCGGAGGTAGTATGTACCATTTTCCACAGACTTCAAATACATAATTTACTTCGATATCTCCACATGTTCGCTTACAGTGACTACACTCGTCCACCTATATGTTTCAGCATAGGTTACTGTTGGCCTTCACTCGTGAGCTGGGGCAACTGCACGGAAGCGTTGTAAGCTTTTAAGCGGAAAGTAATCCTCGATGTCGTTCGAATAGCAGATCATCTCGTCCGCATTCCAGCGTACGTCATGATTTCATGCAAAAGTTTACAACCGTTTTAGCAGCGAATAGCTATGCATACCGAATATAGCTAAGAAAATACCACTGACTTGCCCAGATTTTACGTTTAATCTTACGTTGGACCAAGATTACTAACGTATCTAACGTTTGCAGCTTTATAAAAAATTAGTCCTCATGATCCAATAACAGGTCAATCACCGGAAGTACAATTACGTTTTCTTGTTCAATTGCATACAGATCCCCGTAAACACGCCGACTTTGGCCCGCAGTCGGTCCGACTCTGGCAGTAGTTGGCAAGGCGTCGGATCCAAGTGGGCGTGCAACAAAATCCGGAGCCGGTCCGACTCTGGCCAGAGTCGGATCGGAGTGGGCCAGAGTGGGATTCTAGTAGGCCAGAGTAGGATCCGAGTAGGCCAACTGCGCTAACGGAACCTTCCTTACATTCCTAGTTATTCGCTTCAACAACTGAAGTAGTTCGAAACTTATGTAATCCAACGCCTACGACCTATTGACACTATTCTGTAAGTATCACCGAATTATCTTCTTAGCGATCGATCTTATCTTGCAACAAGGTTTCATGCCAATTCAACAGGATCATTTTCGTAATGAAGCGTTTACTACGAACGCCTTCAAATGATCTAACGCGGACCGATATGGAAATGGACAATGGACGCATCCTATAACTCTCCGAATTGCTCCTACGACGAACATACTAACGTAAGCATCTTCTACGTGACCGCTGGACACGCCGCAATTAACAGCAAAGCGAAAATTACCGGAATAAAAAAGTACACGTACATTTCATTAAAAAATGATAGAGTCCAAGAAGTGAAAGAAATTAGGAACAATTCCCGTTGAAGTTGAATGTATTCTCGAATCCAGCATGCTGTACGCGAAATACGAAGGGAAGAACACCTGAAGAAAAATAACAACAAAGAAAGGGGGAATAACAGGGTATGAAAGAAAGAACAATGAAGACAAACAAGAAATCAATACTGAAATGTAACCAAAAATATTTCCCGATTGGAAATGAACCTAGATGTGAAGTCATTACACAAATTAACAAGACTTGTAACAGACATGGCTTCACTACATCAAAAATCAAGTTTATGTGAAATACGTATTATAGACCTCTACGTGGCACCTGAAGTTAGACTATGATTCTGATAAATATCCATTTCACGTCAATGATCGCTTACGAAATCTTTGTAGACTTCTTCATTATCCATATCATTGTTCATTTTTAGGAAAATCTCCAAATCCCGCATTGGCAAGTGAAATTTGCCGTTGCTGTAGGAGACGGTTGGTTGCGATTGCGGCGATCGGCTGCTGTTGATATAGGCCATCACATTGTTCATCATGACCTCAACAGTAACGAGCTTGATACTCGCAAAGAAAACAAGTTTTTAGCACTAATTAAAAGTGGAGTATCTTAGCTAATAAACAAGTTGCAACAATAATGTATTCGGGCAATCGGATAGAGAAATTACTGTTGCTGCAGAAAATGAAGTATTCCTCCATGAACGCCTCCGGAATGATGTGGGAAATTCCGTTGAACTTGTGCAAATTCCACTTCCTGCAAAAGAAACAAGTTTTTAGCACTAATTAAAAGTGGAATATCTCAACTAATAAGCAGGGTACAACAATAATGTATTCGGGCAATCTGATAGAGAAATTACTGTTGTTGCAGAAAGTGAAGTATTCATCCATGAACGCCTCCGGAATGATGTGGGAAATTCCGTTGAACTTGCTTAGCAAACACATGGCCAACTCCGATGTGTTGGCCAACATCTGGCCAACGGTTGGCCACACAGTAGGCGAATCATATAAGAATAATAACTGGTATTAACTACGCTCATTGTGGTATTCAAACGGGCTGCTAAAAATGTCTAAAACACATTACCATGCTCATAAATTTTAAACCTAGCGCATTCACGATTACCACAATGTTGTGCACCTTTGTTTTAATCCGTACCTCCATT
>JTDE01005598.1:24586-37220 GCA_014338405.1 Paragonimus skrjabini miyazakii
AATGGAGGTACGGATTAAAACAAAGGTGCACAACATTGTGGTAATCGTGAATGCGCTAGGTTTAAAATTTATGAGCATGATAATGTGTTTTAGAAATTTTTAACAGCCCGTTTGAATACCACAATGAGCGTAGTTAATACCAGTTATTATTCTTATATGATTCGCCTACTGTGTGGCCAACCGTTGGCCAGATGTTGGCCAACACCTCGGAGTTGGCCATGTGTTTGCTGGGATATCAATAAAAGTATGTGCCTCCAAATCTAGTGCATCGATTTCCATTATATACCACCACTGATTCTCCAAAATAACGTAACATGCAACTTCCCGGTATTTTTCCATTAATCATTATGTCATTGAACTACCACACATTCCCCGCTTACGTTTTCGGAATATAAAAACAAAAAGATTTTTCAACAGAATTTGAGGATTTTGGGAAACGAAACATGCCACAAAATTGTGACAACTTCAGTAACTTAAAAAACGCTTTCACCTCAAAGATTACAGAGATATTCACGATCTACCGATTACACGCAGCCCTGTATTGCCTGTCACCCAAAAGTCGACAACGGATTTACGCACTGCTGGACACATTCTCATTAGGGCTGATTAACCCACCGTCCCAAACCACTTCCAGCACTTGCACTTTTTGTAGGCTTATTGATACTTGCCTGCCGGGCGTCAACTCCAGAAAACACTCATTTTATTTCCGATCAACTTACAACTTCGGCGAGAATAGTGTTGTGGACGGAGTTCCACTGTTGGAGATGACCGACATGTTTTTACCTCATCATTATTTTGTATACAGTCTGCACGCATCTTTGGTAAAGCTGGGTCTTCTAAACGAAACATTTGCCAAGAGCGCCTGTTTACAAAATAAGAGTGCGTGAAAATGGTCCATCTTGTTTCACAAAACTCTGCAGTCTTTCTGCTTATTACACTGTGAATTCAGTGTTAAAATTTCTGTCATGTGTCCAGCCGGATAAATACTTTGACAGTAGCCTTTCCGGGTAAAACAAACTCCAAACCATATTTTGCAACTTGATAGTATCGTGGGTTGCTCACTGACTTTGATGGATAACTTACCCGCAAATGAGCCGCCTCATGGTGAAAATTACAGGGAACTGTGAAGTGGAATCAATTCTTAAATTGAAGGTGGCCTTGGGTTGCGTCGTTGGGACGGCATTGGGCATAAAAGTTTTCAGCAAGAAAAAGATAAATTGATGAGCAAAATGAGATATGATATTCAGTGCGCTTTTTGATTCAAGCAGTCTTAAATTATCAACAGCCTTCGTGCTCTGTGTTCTGCTAATCACTCGAAGTCTGTCAAGAACGTTAGCTTTGATGATAAATGTACGATCTTCCATGAAGGCGCTGAGCAACGTGTAGCAACAAACCAAGGATCCTAAATAATCAAAACAAGATTGGATCACACTACCACGGTAATACTGAACAAATTATAGAAGTTAATAATTAGATAATCACAACAATTTCGATTGATGGATCGTTTCTGGAAAACGAATTGAAATTTTGTGGCAAACGAATAAACTATAATCACATAATATGGCGGTAACGAGCCACATCTGATCGTTGGGTTACGCGTAGCCCACAAACGGATCCCCAAATTGAAAACAAGACTGTGTCCAACAATTTATATGGTACTTTTAAAGAATGCGTCAATAATTACAAAAAGCAAACCCCAGTCGCTCGTGACTATAGTCTCGTACAGCAAAATCAATAGTTTCTCAACAGGACCAGTATGACCAAAGGTGAGCTGTCACGCCAGTGGATCAAGACAAGGCTGGCTACTTGCGCCGCGGACATTTGATGACATATTAGTTCATTAAACCAGAACGGGGTAGGTGAGGTAGTGAGAAAAAGTGTCAGTTTATTGGGGAAAATGTATCAACAAATTTACAATATCATTCATACCACAGAGAGTACTTCCGATCAGTCAACAGGTTTAAAAACAGTGGAGACGAGCCAAGCTCCAAATAAGTGATGCGGGCACCACTCAAGCAAAATACAATAACCGACAATTGGCTATTCGCAGAACTATCAGACTGACGCGATAGAACGAAAACATCTAGGTCGCGATCCAATTAACGGTCAGAAATGGGAAAGGTAAAGCACCCTGGGATAAACATTTGGGGGGACAAGGTTGGGCCGGATGTTCACATGACTGTACTTCGGAAGTCGACACAGTAAATATGAGTTTGATTCAACAAGGTCCGAATCGCCGCAACTGCCAACATACCAGAAAAGCGTGAAAGCTGACAGGGGGCTTAAAATTCAGTAACCAGTTGGTAATACTAAAAACTAGCCCAGGACTACAGACATTACCGATTAAGCGACCTGCAGAATCTTATTCTGCTCCACCTACCATAAGTCCGATAGTACTATTCGTTTCCTTGACGTTCATAGATAACAGATAATTGCAAGTTTTACCATTCAGACAGCCAAGCCGCATATATAATTTTCACGCTCATATTGAACTGAGGATGTAGAACTTTTTGATGCTTGTCTTAGGATTCCTACGTTGATTCGTTTACTTACTAAAAGTTCATGAAATGCCTCGACTAGGTTGGTGACCGAAATTAAAGTGAGATTACTGCTTTCACAATCTTTTAAATAGTTAATGAATTCATACAAAGTGAATAGGCGAACAACGCATATACTTCCCGCCCTTTTCAGCCTTTGCGAAAGTAGAAGAAAACCACAGGGATCTATTCTCCAAAGTTGCATGTTTCCCAGACACCGAGCGAGAAGGTATGAAACGAAGCAAAACTATTGTGTGGGGGTGGGGGGCTAACGAGTCATGTTCGCGCATTATACGGCTTCGATTCAAAACTACTTTCACTTAACTGGAGAACTCAGTGGGCGAACACTCTGACGTAATCGCCTGATGGCTGGCTCGAAATTTACTTTGTATTAGCTAGAACGGTTGAACCAAGATTGTTAGTAAAGTTGTTAAAAATTGTGGTGAGTCAGCATTTTCGGATCTATATTAATTCTGTAGTTTCGGAGATGACGGCAAGGTGCAGATCCAAAAATGTTTATTGCGGGCTGGAAACGAAAGTTTAATCGTGGCATTCCATCTGAAGTGAAAGTGGATATGAGAAAAAATATTGCATGGAAGTTTGTGCTTGGCGGTTTTAATAAAACGGAAACTATCGTCCGTCTGATGCAAAACGGTAATGTTCTGCCTAATGCGTCTGACGTGATGGGATTGTTCGGCGTTCCTGCTTAATAGACTAATTTGCTCAGGCTCAAGGCACAAAGTGCGCGAACTGAGTGGCGTTCGACACGAAATACCGTCTAATAGTATGTAGTACGTCACCATTTTGTTTTACCATGTACACGCCCTTTAGCTCTCGTTCAGATCGTCTAACACGCGGGATGACAGAGTGTGTGTGGCGAAATTATGGAGGGGACCAACCACAGACTAAAGCCAGCAGTCAGTTAACAAGTGATGATTTATTCCAGGACCTCGGTACCCCAATATATACACAGATGAAAACAGGATGTCACTGCGACTCTCACGGAATCTGTATCGTGTCTGTACACGTTTCTCGTTGATTTATACGTTCTATTTTTTGTCAGACAGACTTCACTATGTTTCGAGTGTTAAATGTCAGAAATCAAGCATGTGTTGTCTTCTGTGATAATCTGTTTAAAATACTACATTTTCTGTGCCCACGGTGGGACTTAATCTGGAATTAGGCTCAGTTTTTCTGATGCTGATAGAATGCCTCGACTCAAGGGAAGATGAGAAGGTGCACAATTCAAACAACGAACATCTTTTGTATATGCGACAGGAACGGCGAGTTCCAACGCTAGATATTGTTGGCAATTACTTCCACATCTGGGAGGCACAAGGGCGTCGATAGATGCGGAATTTCTCTAAAGACCGACAGGTGGATACGGTAATGACTTTGATTCTCCCTGAGACTTACGAGAAAATTGCTGGTCTTGATATACCGGGGGAATTTGAGGATCTGTTTTATATTTTCCGACGCAGAGTTTCAAGCCTTTGTCCGGCAGTGGTTCACCAGATAGAACGAACGACAACATCTCGGTAAAGAAGGGTTGATGGTTTATATACAACTAGGGCGGCTAGAACGGTCTGTGCTTGTAGAGGAGTAACGAGCGCGGAGAGACAGTTGCCTATTGGTGGGAATTCTGGAAGAAGTTTGACAGCGGCAAAGTAAGCTGAGAATTCTTCCTTCGAACCCCTCGAGACTTGGCTAAGGCTGAGAAGCTGACTGAGCTGTTGGACGAGGCGAAAAGTGTTTCATCTGGAAATGAACGTTTTACCGGTGTAATACAAAGGTGTTTTTGCTAGCCAACTACAAGGATGTAGGGCCCGTGTAAACTTCCACTGAGGAGGTAAAAATCGGTAAATCTCCTGTGTGTTGATGGCGCATCCCTTCTGGTTCTAAATATGAGGATGAGGGTGTAGCTCCATGGGCTGTAATAAAAACGTAAATTGGTGATCGCGACCGTAGGTGTTCGCCAGATTACCTGTTCGTATGTAGTGTACATGATCTCAGTACTGAGCCTGTCAGTCGAGTTTTAGCCTTGACTTTAAAGTAATTTTATAGGCAACACCTTAGGCTGCTACCGACTAGAAGAAATCAGACCGTTTCTGAGCAATTATATGAGCGCTCGGGCAAGCTTCAACGCTGTTTACAGCATGCGTACTGAGTATTCAATTGCTGGAAGATAAGAGCACTACCGACTGCACGATAGGTGTCATGTCCCGAAGCAGTAGTTGTGGTCGCCCATAAGATATGGTTTGCAGAGATTCAGCAGGCCTTCTTCCACCGTTCATATGATAAAGTGAAGCACTAATAAAGAAACGACAAAGCAAAGAGGTTCGTTCATTATTAATAATCCCCAGCCCAAACACAAGCTAGATAAATCAAGCGGTTATGAATGTGAATGCGATTAAAAAATGCCTAGAACAAGCCTACACACTTTGAATGTTACGGTTTATGTCATAGCCAAACATGTCACCTACGGCCAGCCATGTTCATAACTGCAGGGGTGATCATTGATGTTGTCACTTATGTTGTTGCGACGGGTGAGTGAAAGTCCCAAGGAAACTAAGCGGACAACGTGCATCCAAGGGCCAGCGTGCATGATATACTCTTAATTAAGTAGAAACGCAAATGAGTCATTAATATGGGAAATAAACCTAGCACACAATGACTGAAGGTCTTATTTCAGTTTTCTGAAGGGGCAGAAGTTTGGGGTTCAGTTAGTTCATTTGCTTCTATAAGTTAAAACTATCTGAGATATCACCTTACTCTAGTAAGGTGTTTTCACCGAAAAACTCTGGTTGAAATCGACTAAACGAACGGTCGTAACGAGTTATCACCAATCGCTCCTAAGCAATATGCAGAATTTTTACGTCACCAGCCATGTAAGTGATTCATTTAAAGTTTGAAGTAGCCTCAAACTCGCTGACTGCTGAAGGACCTCACGCATCACGAACATTCATGGAAAATTGCTAATAAACAAGCAATCAAACTTTGCCCGGTGGTATGCATGTATGCAGCGTGGGAAGTTTTGAGACTCACCCTTGATCAAACTGCATATCAGGTTAGCTAGTTTGCATATGGTCATCCACATGCAACATGAGATGCTCTCGTCTTTCTAGTTCACTCCAATGTCGTTGATTCAGGGGAGCTCAGGAGCCGTCAGCATGTACATCTTACGCTACAGTTACGCGCCTGGGAACGTTGACGAAGAGAAGCTAATTTAAGTTCACAAAACTATAGAGCTGAACATCCAACGATCGACTTTTACGCAATCGCCTCACAGATCGAATCCATATTACTTGGTTCGATACTCAAGCCTGACCGTCGCTCATAAGTGACTGTGGTGTTCTTCAATGTGTAGTCACCCACCAATTTATTGTTTTCAGATTATATCGCTTGAATGTACACCAACCCTATTTGTTTATGGCTAACTATGTTAAATCTACTATTACCATTTTTACTCTTTTGGTTTCCAACATTCGTATGTGCTTAAACAGTTGCTTGATCGAGTACGGATACCGACAAGTGCCCGGTGCACTCAAACGTACCAAACCGCTGCATGTTTTCTTGTCGTTCCGCTCTGTTACCGTTTCGTCTTGTTGTTCGTTCACTCTCACGTTGACCTCCTAAAAGAATATATTGTCGACGGAACGATTCAACAGTTGTTTAATCGCTGCGTTATTCGTAACTGGTTGGCTTTGGTTCGCTCGATTCTACACATGTCACTTGACTTCCACATTTATGTAGTAAAGTATGCATAGGATACAACTTTGGAATGCAAAATTCCCGCAGAATTTTTTCACCTGCCGTGTTGGACTGTTTATCACATCTAGCGTGTTGGTCAGCGTCCTGCGGTTTGTCTATTAAAGCCTGCAAATTTGAAGAAAATTTGTTTCCTTTCATAAGATGAGATCAGCATTGGAGATACGTTGGTGCAATTTTCTCCCTTCAGATTGTTGAAGAACCCCTATCTCGACTTTGAGTAGAAACGTGACACGGTTACTCGTTTTGTATCCAGCATTTAAACTGTCTCTGTGGTTCACGCTTCTTGGTCATCAACATATGAAGGCCTGTGTTGAACCGACAGAATGAATAACCAGCTGTATCCTCATAAATGTTTTCGGAAGAGCTTCATACATTTTTACGAATTCTTCTAATATCTAGCACGTTTAATGGCATTCCTGGTAAACAAACTTTGACTTCAGTGGATTTCCAAACTTTAGTACGAGACCGCTTTCAGTAAAAATCCTATTTGAAACAACTCACTCACACTATGGGAATCTCTGTAAAAATATTTCCACGTGTGCCAACAGATCCCGATACAAACCATTATTTACACCCTCCCTGTCTTACTAATTTTCTGTTATGATTTATTCAGCTCGAATTCTGCATAGATCTGGCTTTCTTCAATCAACCAAAACATTAAATAGATTGCTTACTGGTTAATCATGGCCACATCACCTTCCCTAACATTTTACAAAGCTCATGACTACAATCATTAGTTTGTGACTCAATCATATTTAAGTAATTGCCCACAATTTGCTTAATGTCTGACAAAATGAAGACGGAAAATTCACCACTGGGGATGTGTGAAGCATACTATTGACTAGCTAACTAACAGACTATTATAGTGGACAAGTGGGTATGCGCCAGGCCCTCGTCCACTAACGATTTAATACGCCTTTTCTGAAGATCAGTCAAAACGCAGTCCCAACAGGCCTCGAACTAGAGAAAACAGTGAGGTTTGAAAACAAACCGTATATTTCCGGCAATGTGTGGAAATATGGTAAGTAGTCAGTTCTAGCCTGGTCTGGGGCCAACGGCAGCAGCCAAGAGGAAAAATAAAAGCTGGAGATGGGTTACAGCACACTCGGCGGCACTCAAAAGCGTGCCAAGCAAATAGTGCGTGGAACCTTCGAGTGCATTAAACAACGCTCGGAAAAGTTTGGTTATTCGACCTTGAAGAATAAAATAATAGGTGAGTCGTTAAGAAAGTAGAAAACATTCGCTGTGTGCAATTAGTTGCACGACTGAAGAAAGTGGCACTGAGTTCGTATTAGGCCTCATATAGCAGGCGTACACAGAATCACGCATGCAGAACAAACAAGCAGGAAAACACGGTTGTAACCGGGACCATTAGAGAAGCCACACGATCGCTGGCCACTGCACTATCCCCAAAAACGGATGGCGATTACTTCACACAGCAGTTTTTGTGGACGGAATCAAAAATGTTGGGGTTATCCTTTTCCACTCATAAATTACACAACAAGACTTCGAGTAAATAACTTGTGGATTTTAACCAGACGGACGAAGTCTTCCGCCAAAATATTCAGCACTACTGTCCACGTTCGTTAAAGTGGCTGCCTGCGTTGTGTGTCTGACGACTGTAGCGGATTTGATAGAAAGTTGGTGACAGCGCCACCAGTCTTCATTTATTTTCCTCTTGTCAATCTCTCTTCTTACATTCGGAATCTTCTTAGCAATATTTCTGAGCGTTCTTTCTAGAGACTGACAAAACCATTCCCCTTACGCGTGCGGCGAATCCTTGCTTCAAAGAACGTTAATCTCGATATGTAACTGAAGCTTGTCTTGTCGACGCTTGTTCTCGCGCAGTTTGTTAGTCTTCACTCCTCACTGCCGAACCTTCGTTTGTGTTTACCATGGTTTCATTTGCGCGTTGGCGTTTCGCCATTACGTGACTGTTGTATTTGGTCGTGTTCACGTGAATCGTTGGGTTTTGAATTTGTAAAGTTGGTGGATTTGATAGCGAACAGTCTGTTGATGATAAATTTGTCTTTACAACGGTTTTCTTGAGTCTGAATCGATTGCTCAATGAGCTCAGAATCTATAAACGCTCGCCGCATTACAGACGCGACTATTCTATATCCAGCCCATCGACAGACGTTGCGAGTAGACTCATGGCATTGTAACTAAAGTGACTAACAACCACGTAGCCGACCAAGTGATTCCGATTTCAACTGCCTTCTCGCTTGCTCCCTCTGGGTTCGTGTTTCTCAGAGTCTCCGCTTTAGAATATTCGGTATGAACACAGTGTCATTTTTGTCGGTCGTGCAGTTAGTTGCGAACAGTAGCCGCCAGTCTCTTCTGGACGATACATTTTTAATTCTCACCTTCAAAGTTGTTCCGCTTGCACAATTGTGAGTACCACTTATCGTATTTGAAGGCTTCACACATTTTTCGTCTGGCGTTCTTTTGAACATCTCAAAAGAACGCAACTCAGTCTCTCTTCCTGGGTTCTACCCTGGTTTCAGACTGTGCTCGGGCTAAATACTTATTATATTTCCAAGCTGCTGCGAATGTGTTTTGCTTTTTAACCCCGATGCGTTTTTTCATCTCAGTGTCTATCAGGACAGCAGCTCGATCACCATACAGGAAAGGTTTTTCAACTTATTAATATGCTAAGTTAAGATGCATCCTAGCTTGCTCACTTCAAAACCACAATCTCAGCGCATGCCGTTGGTATACTTCATTTGAATTCATTAAAGTGGCTAAAATTGAGCAAACTGCTAACGACATCAAACACACCTTATCTTTTCGTGTTCCCTGCTTAAACCCTCGTAAATTGTACCCAAGGCCCCAATTCTAGGTCGTTTAAAAGACCACACTCGCATGACTAAAGAAAATCTTCACTAGGAGTTCATCCATTTCTACTGAGCTATAAGCAATGTTGTCAGGACGTTATATTGAACTTCTATGGCCCTGGTGGCTCAGGTCAAACTTAGAGTTCACTTGTATTTTGATTCACCGTGTTAAGTTTCAAGTTAATTTTGCATTTTATCTGTGATATTCCTCTACCACGGTATCAAAAACAAACGTTTCATCAGAATGCCCCCCGAAAGCTGAAGAGAATCTTTATTGAATCCTTCGCTAACTACTCAAGGTCTCACCGGGTTACACGTAACCTGGCAAGCCAATAAGTGCTTGTCTTCATATCCGATGGCAGATAAGATAATTTATCTTCGAAACGGTCGATGAAAAGTCACGTGTAAAAACTGAATTCAGTACGGCACTAATTAAGTATACAATAAAAAGGAGGTACCCACCTCCAACGTGAAAAATTCTCAAAAACTGAACAAAGTATGTGCCCGTACAACAGAGTGGACAGGTTCGTATAACTTAGTAATAGGGGACGATCTGAAGGAATCGAGCTTACTCAAACAAATGCTCATTGCGTAAAAATTCCGAGCGAACCCATGAAAAATGTTGTATGCTAAACAAGCTCGTTTTCAGTTATTTATCATCAGGCTAGATACACCACATTTATGTCGCACATTTTACTTGGGACTCTTTAACGGCGTAGCCGGGGAACGAGTGATTAGTGAGATTAGTCAATTCCGTATCATATTGAAATCAAGCACCTAGTTGAAGAATGGATTTCGACAAAGCAACAGGATGGAGGTTTCGCAAAGGTAGATTCAAGGCTTGAACGAAACGTTTCTGGAGGCACAGGGCTTGGTTATACAAGTGAATTCCAGTAGATTAACCTGGGGATAGAATCCTATGTTCAACCTTACTCGACTAGATGGATTTTACTTGGTAGCACGAGCATAATATCTTCATCACATTGACGGTGCGATTCGAATCCACTGAGTGCGATAGTATGGTTTAGTTCACGTCGCACTAGGTCGTTTTTCCCAGGTACGAGTTTACCAGACGCGTAATAGAAAAAGGCCGTTGAGAGAAGAGACCGAATATTTATTACTCAAAATATACAAAGGATCTCTTATAGCGCTAGAAAATGGCACCGACTCGTGAGTTAGCTAGAGAGGCTAGAGACCAGCCGTCGACGAGCTATTAAGTTGGAAGAGTGTGTGACACACGTGTGCGTTCGGGTTCGCGCCGTAGTCACATGGCATGCAGACAACCAATCGGATAACATACATCATGCGAACTTTCCTAATACTCTAGGTACAATATGTAACTATAAGTTTTGGAACTATTTTAAACATCATACCGCAGGCAGGCAAGTGAAATCTTCAGGTCGTTACAATGGCACTGTGGATAGGTTTGCTTATTTCACTGTTCAACCAAGTTGGATGGCGTCCCAGGACCCAATCAGGAAGGCGTCTTGCCGCTCGGCCAACACAACTACCCCTAAACACGTGGCCGACTAGGCCAAGTATATCATATGAATATTAACACTTATGGTAGAACAGCAGTTTTAGGAAGACAGTTTTAGATGCTGATAATCCAAATCTGACAGATTCCAATGCATACTTTAGTGAAAACTTTACTCACTACTCCGTCCTCATCGTGTTCCAAACGGCTCAAGTACGTTGGGATTTCGAATCGTAACATACTTGAAGCGCTATGACGAACATCGCACCGTCTTTGAGCAGTTTATCAACAGAAATGCATCACAATGTTGTATAGAAGACTAGGTCGGATGTTCCGCGATGCTATCGAATACTCACTGGAGGGTTCAAAAGGTAGCAGATGTATACTTCAACTGTAGCCGTCGAGATATGCTTAGAGAGAAAAAACCTATGGCTGAAGTCTATCAACGATACTGCGAAATGAATTCACAAAATTTTTTTACCCGTCCCTTGCATAAAACAAGCAGAACATCGAAGGTACGACCGACTTGACACACACCAGCGAATCAAAACAACAGCATAATGACCGGGAGACCATGTAGGGGTTCGACTGACTTCATTCGAAAATGACAGGTCAATCTTCGGTCAGCTGGAACATTAGGATAAATCCGTCACACCTCCAACGCGTCATCCGTACGCCTTTCTTACCTAGCCTGTTGAAGCTGCCATGTGTGTAATCAAGTCAGTTGCCTGTCTAACGTTGTGTCCAGTATGTGACGCGTCCTAACTCGGAAATCCATTTGACCCACATTCCAAAGGCTAAGGTAAACTATAAAAACGGCCATGATTATTCAGTCACCCTGCCGTCCACTGCAGTCTGTAGCGACTATAACAAATAATACTTTTGATCTCAATTATTTGTACATTTTTGTCGTTATTGGTTTATTTTTTACCTACTTTTGCTTTAGTCGAGCTGTCTGTTTTGTAATATCCGTCCTGAGGATAAAAATACAAATCGCTCCGTGCCTCGTTAGCTTGACGTAGTTTCTCTGCGTGCTCTATTTTCCAGGGTCGATACCGATACACAGAGGTCAACGCACTGAGTCATTATTCTTCATCTCCGAACTGTTTTCGGTCGTGAGCGCCCAATGGGTATTATTCTGTTGGACTGGTTTCACTAAGTCCAGTCCAGTACAACGCCTGACAGGGACGGCCAGACACGACGCTTACTGGGACCGCTCGACAAAGCGCTTGGCAGGGAATGCCCGACATGGTCGGCGTTTCCAATTGTGCCAGCAACCTTATTGTAGTTAACACAAACACCACCAATTCCATTGTTTGGTATGGCTCATGGCCCCAAACACTGCCATAACAACTACTCAGGTTTTGTCACACACAAATCTACGCGACGGACTGAAAGGAATGACGTTCACTACTGCACAGCATGTTGCGCAACATCCTGTTTTGACGCCGCCACACGAACCAAACAATAGGCAGTCCTACGGCAAAGCAATTTCGACTCCAATACTTGTACTGCTTCAACCAGCAAACGAATTGCAAATCAAGCATTGCTCTCACACCAACCAGTCCGTCTGTCCGTCATATCCCGCAAACTACCACTGTAACAGTTAGTGTCTGGTAAGTGTCAAAGTGATGTCTGCCGCGCTATCTGGATTTTGATGTCCTAACATTTTATTATACAGTTTTTGATTTTCATAAATATTTGGTACACTGCGATTTACCTGTAATACAAATGCACTTTAATGGGCGTTAGTAACCTTATGATTGTAAGTAACTTTCCTGGCAATAAACGGTGAGTCCGACATGTCACTGTATTCCCAAAAATTTGAGCTGGTGAGCCCCCTTGTTCACAAAACACACCTCATTTGCTGTTCAGTTTTCTTCCTTCATCTACTTAGAATATGTTTATAAGTTTTGAAGTCCTCTCCTATTTAGTTTCATAATACCTCTATTATCATTCTTCTTGAAGATATCTTCGTTCGAGGGAAGAACAAACGGTGACGCCAAAATTAA
>JTDE01005600.1:0-10225 GCA_014338405.1 Paragonimus skrjabini miyazakii
AACTACTTATCATATTTCCAAATATTGCTGGAAATATACGGTTTGTTTCCAAACCCTGCTGTGTTCTCTAGTCCAATGCCTGTTGGGAATACGTCTCGATTGCTCTTCAGGAAAGGCGTTTCAAATTGTTAGTGGACGAGGGTCTAGCGCATACTCACTTGTCCACTACACTATCCGATAGGGACATGAATGTGAAGGTTGCAAAATGTGAGCGATATTTGATGCACGGCAACCGAAATACTCGACCACTTACCAATAACTTACACTTATTTTCAAAGGTGATTGTAAATATTAAACAGTTCACTGCAAGAGCTAACTGCAGAGAAAACATCATAGTAGCAACTAATATGCCCGAAAATCGACATGACCATGTTTCCTAAATTCCTGTCAATATTCGGATCATAGCGGAATAGTGCGGTTTTTAGGAGAGGTCAATCAAACTAAACAAGAAACCGATTGATAGATATAGGAAACAGAGAACACGTTAAATGAGCGCATCCAAATGTTAACGGCTCAAAACATGAGTTATTTCTCTGAACTCAGAAGAGATAAACAAGTAAATCTGATATAACAAGAGGGAAAGAAACAATGCTTAATGATCCAACGTGATGTTCAGTTATCTATGCATTTCTCATAACTTTGACATCACAGATGACTGTATACCGTTATCCCAGATAAACAATAACGCATTATCATTCTAGGTTCAGACTGAAGGGTTATCATTTTGTTTATCACTGAACCCGATCCCCAAATACTTTCAACAAACTTGACAAAAAATTACCATGTATTTGCACAAAACATTTTGAAAGAGAACAAATAGAGCAAACGAATGACAATAGATCACGATTCAGTCCCGGTAACCGTGGTATTCATTCGCTTGACTACATCCTGCTGATAGGCGCGAAGCATGCCGAGCAATCCATCTCCTCTTCTGCCAGTGACTACAGCACGCGTGGTGGGGGCAGCTGACTGACTGTTCGGAACGTCCTTCTTGACGACTGTTGCATTGGTATTGGCCAGCACCGGGACTGCATGCAGCAAGTTTGCCAACACGGAAGTAACATGTTCCTGAAAAACATAAGCAGAACGTTCTCCGTAGGAAATGACAAACGGCACACATCACTTTGATACAACGTTTCAATGACATCGCTTACGAGATCACGGATCAAACAACTTCACAGGGTCTCACATAAACACTAGACAACGGCCATATGTCGAAACGATCAGTTGATTACTGGTTCGGGTCCATTAATTATGTGGACTTTAGCAACAACTTACGGTGCCACAAGTTTAAGAACATTCTGAAGATTTTGCGATTTATCTAATGACACGGCCTGACGAAATTCTTTAACTAAATTCAGGTGGGACTGCACTGCCGGAAACAGTTCTTCTTCGCCTCGAAAGGTGTTCCAGTGGAAATAAACTGACCCCAACATAAGTGATTCGAGATACGATCATTCAGGAAAGTTAAGAAAAAAAACTGACTACAACGACGGAAATCTAGCTTTGGTTTGACAGGTCCACCATACAAGCTCAATAACCAAGAGCTAACGAACATCAGCAATGTAGCAGAGAGATGCGAGAACAACTCAATACAGAACTCAAATGTTCGCCCGAATACACTCGTGCGAACGGGAGCACATTGAAATGCAACCGGATCATGCTTCATGAGACACGCGTTAATAAATGAAGGGGGGGGTTAAACTATAGTATTTCTAACCGTTCAAGAGCCAAAGGTGATCGTTCACGACCTAAGGGCGACCATATAAACGCCGAGGTCCATCGTTTAGGAGCCGAATACTATGGGTTAGTAGCTCAAATTAAAGCCGTGCACAAGCGTATTTGACTCTTAGACGACGAGTAACACAACAGAACATATAGTAACGGTTTGAATGCAGGCGGGCTATCGACCGTGGGATGGTGCCACATCAAACGGCGCTTTCAATCAGCGATTTGGGTGGGAAAGAAATTAGAAAATTAGCAGGTGGCACTAAGGATTGTAAACACAGTCCACGATCACGTCACTGTCAAACCACACTGCGTTTCAACCAGATCACTGGTGGTCTCCGTTATTGTTCATTACGATAAACGCTCACCACGCCAACAGAGTACGTTATTTAGCCGTTGTACACTTTCATCATTTGACAAACGGATTGTCAACATGGTTAGTTTCGAGATATGCACTGGAATCATTACCGACAATGTGGATTATGTGACGATGATGATTAAGAACCCCGGGAGTGCCGCATTCACATCGCAAACGTACCACATTTTCAAACCCAAGAGCTAGTTAAGAGGCATACGAGCATTATATACCTCCATCGACGTCTTTTCGTTACTGTAGTGACTCGTGACCTCGTCCTAAACTGAGTGGTCGCTGTTCAATCACCTGATCTACCAAGTTAAACCTTCCACTAAGTCTCCGGCGAATTTATCCTTATATATTCTCCAATCAGTGTGTTGAACATGTCATGTATGCATTCAGACGAATGACCCATCAGACATATTGTATGCAAAATTACAACGTGTTCCGACGTTGATAACCTTTTGCCTTACACTGCAAGGGATAACATGAATCATGAAAATAACTGTTTATTCCACCAACGCGGGACATTTGATGTCCGATAAGGTTAAATCTCCCAGCTCTGTGAAAAAGGTTAGTGTCGGTACCGTGTTCAAAATTTGGCACGGCTGTTAGTCACAAACACTGTCACGACAGCGCGGGTATTGTAACAGTTCTATGCCATGCATCGACGCAAACGACTACTCGGTTCTACGCAGCATGCTGAACAACAAAACGTCAACCGAACATCATCATGGCAACCATGCATCGTCTTGCCGGTAAACTGACCCGTATTCCTTTTCATTTCACATTCTGTAGATTTGACATTATTGGTCGAATGAGAGTAAAACTGATCGCCACTGAACACAAACTCCTCGTCATGTGAGTCTGTGGATTTGACTATCATGAAACAACATTCATTTGTGTTATCAAATCTTCCTATATTAATGAATTTCACATAGACGTTTGAATACGCCATTTTAGCAAATCCTAAACCGGAAACCCCGACCTGAACTTATGATCCATAAAACTAAAACCGGTGATTTCTCTCCTGATAGAACACTTACTTACTGTTCAGTTTTCCCACATTAGCTATTCGCACTTCAGTAATGATGCCCGAGTAAATCTTTTCTACATTTCGTCTTATCTACTGTACACAGCTTCGGATTATCTACAATTATGTTCACAGTAGAGAAGGTAATGCGTGTATTCACGGTTCGTCTTGAAACATCATCAATGACGCTGTAACGCAAATAAAACGATTCAGTCAGACGGACTTACGGTGATGAAAGAAGAGAGGAATTAGCACATTGTAATGTGTTTTAGGAAGGGTAGACGAATATACCGGCCCAGTTGTTTGCTGACGGCCTGCGTTTATGAAGTTTACGATTGAAGCGTCACGAATTGGTCAGACTTGTTTAGGCTTCTTTTGCAAACGGTTAAAGTGAGTAACTGTTACTCCTACATCCGAAAGACCGCACAAATTTCTCGCCAATTTGTTGGTCTCCGTAAGAATCCGACTTAATGATGCGCGCTAATCAACACGCAAAAGATTCGAGTTTTGGTTACTCATCAGAAGTGAAAAATTGATGTTTAGTTTCGTAACAAAGTATAGAATGGAAGAAATACTCGCAAGAAATACGGAGTTGCTCACCTCAAACGATAATGAGACCAAAAAAGCTGTGGTTTAATCAACAGCCTTCAAAACAAACTGTCAATATCAACACACAACATGCACTGCTACTGCAGTGCTTATCGCAAACTCTTGGTGTTCCGGCTCATTTGGACTCGGTGATTAGGAGTGTAATAGCTGAAAACTAAGAACGCTGATGTGCTAACATAATACGTCGCAAAGGTTATCGAGAGTGGCTGTTTTAAATAAGTAGGAAAGTCATGAGGAGACACACTGAAAACTCAGGCGAATACGATTATAACCCAACCAAATGAACAGATGTACACAGAAAACTAGATATCCGCCACATATAACAGTGAGAACTCATCCGTAACGAATAAGTTTGTAGCCTAGTGGTAATCATGTACAGAATTTGTATCGTAGATGCTTAAGTATAACCAACTACACGAGCTTAAAAATTAGAACCAGAATGAAAGAATGACGACAACAGTGGTGCAGATATGGCTTACCTTGAAAGCGGAAGCTGTACGTTCAATGCTTGCCTCTGTTTCCTTGGAAATAGTTACAGAAGGGGCAGTGTTTGTGTCCAATGCAGTTTGTTTCCTTGCAACAGAATCTGGTGGCAGATTTTTGACAACCAACTCTTCAAGATGCTTCCCACAAGCTTCCAGTGCCTCTCTTAGTGTTTCTTCAATCTGACTTTGTAACGTTTCAGAAAGTGCGCATGACTCGTCGGATTCCTATAGAAGACAAACCATAAATAGAGACTTGGAATATGAACAGAACTCGATAGGAAAACAATGGATCTGAACTGAAATCAACACTGAAATGCAATGTCGAACACAAACGTTTGGATAGAAATGATGATGATGATGTCCTAATACGGTTCGAAACCTTCATTCATGAGGTCCAAAACACATTAATTACGTGGTTGAACACAATCAGCTTGTTTTTATTTGAAGAATCTAGAAAATAATAAAAACTGGCTGTGTAATACCTGTCGGTTTGTAGATGAACAACAAGAAACAAGACAGTAAAGAAAATCATAGATGCAGGTTAACAATGGGACGACCCGTACGCAGTAGAAGTAAACAAAACATCCTTTATTGAAAAAAGAACTCATCAAACTATTCGAAGGATCAGAGTGGAGAAAACATGCCTGAGCGCGAAATAGGACAAAATGCAGTGGACCTTGGTGGCTGTAACAATAAATTTAAATTAAAATACCGAGTATACACATATAAAATGTAGGGCTGCCCAGGGGTCCAACAGTCACGATCACTTCAAGCAGAAGCCTGGATTTTGCGAAACAACGTGCAAAAAAGTACGACGATGTGATGCGCTCAGCAGGATTAGCCTTTGCTGGGATGGTGGCTGAACAGAGTTTAATAATTTGTCCAGAATTAACAATAGCTGACTAAAAGATGTAGACATATGTGAACGGAAAAAAATATGGAATAACTTGTCCGAAAATTAGTGTATTCCTTAATCATTTTCTAGAACTTCCGACATGTACAGAAACTGTGTGACGTTTGGCGGTAAGTTGGGACGCTGCAACGGAATAAACGTAAGAATAAGTTTACAAACACGAATACACCCTACGACCGCCATTCACAAAAAGACATTTTTAAAGACAGTTTTCACTGGCATTCTGCATAATGACATCGACCTCATTTTCCTGGCGACCTGATATTCCTCTACATAGGAAATACTATGATGCACAGCAAATGGCGAACCTGAATTTGCGTTTGACTCCTGAAAAGTAAAATAACTACACTCGCAGAAATTTGGGTAAAAACAGGGCGGATGCTTTACAGACAGACTTCTTTCTACACAAAACTTTCTAAAACGGACTGGATGACACTATTCAAAGAATGTAGCAGCCAATGGATGACACTGAATATATACACCAAAAATAATGAGCAATGAAATTGTCTAGTGTGCCTACACTATAATTTTGTGTAAAGGTTAGAGAAGAAGGCAGACCACGAAGTCATTGACAAAGTAATCTGCTAACTAGTGCTGGAAAGGTTCTATACGTAATCCTGCTCAATCGACTTAACGCCCTAACCTTGAAGACGAGTGTTTCCGAGCATCAATATGAGTCAATTGCAGTACTATTGACATATTGTTCGCTCCAGGAGAAGTGCTGTGGACAAAACCAGTCACCAAGACGACTGATTCCGCGAGCTGTTGAACACTGCGGACAATGACTGGTAAAATTGGATGTCCAAGAAAAGTTGGTCAAACTGCGTAATATGTTGCATGTGGATATGAAGGCAAACGTACAATGGAGTTGACCGGCATTCGACGATTTTGACATTATCGTTACCGTGAAACAGGGCTGTCTTAGCCCCAACCATATCTAGTTTATATTTGATTACGATGCTGACAGTTGCTTTCCGGAACACGGAAGACAGTGTTCAAGTTGATGGTCGCCCGTTGATTATATTAAGTTTTGGTGCTCCGGGTCCATTATATAAATCGACTGTTGTTTGCCGATGATAGTACGTTATTTGCACACAGCAAAAGGGAAGTGCGGCTACTCGCCACGGTTTTCAAGAAAACGGTACCCAAATTTGGTTTGGACATTAACAGAAATAAAATACTTTCTTTCATTCCGCTTTCTTCGGACGGAGCTTTCGTGCAAAGAACTGGAAACCACCTGCATTAATTATGATTGCAAATGACTGAGCAGACTTCGGCTACTTGGGCAGCAATCTGTCGACAGATTTCCTCGTGAATCGTGATTAAACAGATCGCACGATCAAGATCACCGCTACTACAGGGCGTCCTGAAAAACGTACCAGGAAAAGCTGAGGGTTGAAGAGGAAAACACAAATGTTTGTCTGTCGCGCAATAGTGATGTTTACGTTGTTGTACGTCCATGCATTCCGGACGTTGTGTCAAAGGAATGTGCGGTACATGGGCCACTTCCAACTACGATATCCAGAGTGGATTTTCGATAACCAATGGTCCGAACGCTGTCCAACCAACTTCCTTAGCTGGGACACGTTCGTCTGTGGCTGACGGACGAATATTGTACGGACAAGTAAATGTAAGCAGGCGGAATCTTAGTAGCCAGAAGATGCGACAGCAAAATGCCATCTAACTGCATCTTTCAGGCTGTAATATCAGTCCTAGAGCATGGAAATATAAAGCCTTGAACAGGACAGCCTGAAGAAATGCAATTTCAACTAGCATCCGTGAATTCAATGAGCAGCAACTGCACGGTCATAACTGCAAGCGTGCGATAGGCAAAGGAACTATGGGTGTCATAGGTCGCAGTGACGTGACCATATGGAGTTGTGCCAAGTGCGGTCGTGAATAGGCCGGTGTCTGGTAGGCCATCAACGTGCACACAGCGTACAGGTAACGAAAAGACCGCGAATGAGCTACAGTTAAGTAGGCTAACTCGATTATGCATATCTGTTTTCACTTGTATGAACCCGTAAACCCCGCCATTTAGTAAACCATTCAGAAACTTTCACGGTCACTTTGGTCTACTATCTCTTTTTTCTTCAGGATAGTTGGTGTACTGAGAGATGAAGGTTTTGTTTAGTTTCTCAGTCTACATTTAAATCTCCTTCCTGTTCTACAGAGAGGGCACCAATGTATATCTCCCTTTACCTAAGTTAGATCTTGTCAGTACGGTCTTCTTACTTTTTGGTTCCGAGAGAAAAGGATTCCCTCTTAAGCTAGCCTACCATCTGGTTAACCAGTTGGGCCAAATAGGACTCCATTCATACTCATTCGATCTTACACTGGATACGGGGTATGTGAGTGGAACGCAACGGATGTAGCACAGACCACATGTTTATGTCCAGGTGTCTTTTGACTCAGGTAGCTCTGACAAGTTAATCCGAAAACGGGTGCGCACAGGTAGATGATCCAACAATAATTATAACCAAAAAAGGCCAAGTAGTTGTACTTGTGATCAAAATGACAGTAGATGGCCACTGCATGCACAATGCACGGAGTAAACACAAGCTAATTACCTCTAGTATTATTTTGATCATAAACTATGGGCAAGATATACGGCGACTTTACGTCTTCTTTTAGCTTACGCTCATTTGAGGTATGCTGCATCAAATTATGTGCTCTGTCCAAACATTTCTGTAAGAAAGAGTTTACTAAGTTGAAAACCGATCAAAATATTGCAAGAACTGGCGGTTCTATAGAATTACACACTATAAAAGCTCTTTTCAAGGGATAGAACTGAGGAATTTAGGATAGCCGTTGCTGGGAATTCAGGTGTGCGGCTAAAAAGGTGACAAGCCAACAGAATCGAAAAAACTGGAGGGACCAAAACGAAATGATCCTTATGGAGGGGGACTACTGTAATTTGTAATCTACCGTGTACACGACAGTACTGAAAAGTGTTTTATTACAGATGCCTGTATGTGATCAGTTGTCTACCGATGACCGCGTGGTGTTTGTTCAATTTTTTGCAGGTCGAACTCTTGATCTGGCTTCTGCTTCACAAAGCGATATCAACCCAATAACCTAACGTGGTTCCGTCCAAACGTGCCTTCCTCGTTGAGAAGCTGGTCAGCTTATTCGTGCATATTGCATACGAAAAAAACAGCAAACATTTTGAGGGAAAAGCAAAGGAGAAGCGAAGAAACAAGTATTTGATAATGCGAGAAAAACAAGTACATTTGGTGAAACTTTTACAAACTAGGGATACGGAATAATGACCTGCTACTTCCAGCATTAATAACTCACATCGAATTCGACGGGGATGAGGTGTAACGTAGACAAAAGAAGATATGGTGCAGAGAAGTAGAAATAGTTACCGTAGGTTAACTACTATAGTTCCGATTTGTATGCCGGGGCCGCGGCCCCAGTGACTAATAGCAGTTGAATTAGTTAAGACAGGTCATGGTTACCTGGGTTCAGTTGGGATGACTACTGCCGTTGGTTGGCCCGGGTTTGTAAAGTAAAAACTGTCAAAGTAGGGTAATGAAAGCAACAAAGATCCATCTTATGGATGCCCTCTTACTCTCGTTGCGAAATTGACTGTCAAGTGTGAGCGTCGTAGTAATGCATCATAGTCCTGATAAGTGTGAGTTAATGTTGATCATTAAATTCTATAGAGCCATGAGAAGAGACAGAATAATCCTAAATCAAACACGAAAGAAAGTTCATATTGTAAAGGGTTTGGATTGGACAAACGCATCGATACGAAGTCAACCAGGGATTCGCGGAAGACAACGGCCAATCAGTTTCGACAAAGCGAGCAGACTGGTATGTCGGCGTGGGAACCAATCAGGACGGCACGCTGCTCCAGCGTCGGATTTTGCTAAGTTGTTTAAGTGCGTCACGCGTTGAAACAAGTTGTTTAAGTGCGTCACGTGTTAAAACAAACGAGCTACTAGCGAAGTGGAGCTGACCAATGGGAAAGCTGAAGCGACAGCACCAATTGTATTTCTTCATTTTACTGATACGTCTTGTCTATAAAATAACCAATAGAAACTCAATAAATCGAGATTTGCTTTGTGCCACGAAGACTGGTTTTTGCTTTCTTCCCGGGAGGCCGTGATTTTTCAACACATATATTTAAATCAAACATTCAACCCTGCATACGCTCAAATGAGATGCAGGTGAAAATGGAGCCGTATCCGCAAGGAAGCTTCCTCGTGGTTTTCACTACTTCATCTCATCAAGCGCACCCACTTCCCTTACAAGTCAGTCACATAATGACGACATTCAAGTCCGTTAGCCGATAGCTATTGTAACGACTCTTGCCATTGTCTCAATGAGTTACCGAGTCTGTAGTCAATAAAACAGATGAAACTTACCATTGTTAATTCACTGCGGTCATTTTTATTTTCATATGTTAGGCCGACACATGTCCACCTCACACCTTATACCATACCGGTGAATTGAAACATCGGCATCCTTAGCGTACAATCAAGCCATCCAATTCCACAACAGTCTTAACCGTTGGGTGAGTCAATTTAACGTTCACTAACGAACGACTGCTTCCTAACCACATCGTCGCTTATATGTTGGTATCACCCGGCGCTGTATACTTCAACATAAACGTCCTCACTTGAGACTATTTCTCACAATTGTACAGTACACGAAATAATCCTAAGGTCACCCATTTTCTAGCATTAAGGCCATCAGTTTTTAACTTACAAAGTTCACTGTATGCAGATATTTGTAAAAACATGGAACACAACGTTTGCTATGTTCCTATGATCAAAATAAGCGTGATCCAACAGTAATCATAAAACTCAATAACGAGGACGAAAGAAGTATGAGGCCACTTCGGAAAACAGCGCTCACAATGGTTAACTAACTGCATGCTTTCCGTTTCTTTTCACAAGTGAAATAGGCAACTGTAGGCTGTTTGTCATAAACTTTAATACTCACTATGACTAAGCCAGCAACCACGTTTCATGTAGTAATGACGCCCCAAAAGTTCCCCATCAGGTTCGGATCAGGTCTTCATGCAGACAGAATCAAATATTATATATATCATCATCATCATCATCATCATCATCATCATCATCATCATC
>JTDE01005600.1:11081-22513 GCA_014338405.1 Paragonimus skrjabini miyazakii
GCCGCTGATGCAGCTTCCCAGGTATACAAACCGGTCAACAACTTCCATGACTTCATTATCTAACATTAAATCTACTTGATCACAGCAATCTTGCAGAAGCACTTTGCATATATATATATATATATATATATATATATATACTTACATCAATTATGGTGTGTCTACTGTGTTTACAGCTTTCTCTGGAAAATGAGCTTGACTTAGAAAACGGACCTCAAAAGCGTTAGGTAGCGCGTAGCCTTATAATTAATTCATGAACAGTTGTAATGCCTTCAAAGATGAGAAGCGAACGCAATCGAACAATCAATAAAATTAATTAGTAAAAACGAACACAATCACACGCGGGCATATAAATACAGACAATACTGTCAAGGTCTAGCGTACCTTGATTTCCATCGCCGCTTCATTCGGATCATCATTCTCAGTGCGTGGTGCTACCAACATGGATGATGAAGGTGGAGCCCATTCGTCCATGATTTCCAGTTCTGTCAAATCAATATCACTAGCCGGCGTAGCATCACGCAGCTGTTCGTTTACCATACGAATAAGTGCTTCCGCCTCCTCTTCCTCGATATCCGCATTAATACGTTCGCCAATTTCTTCAACTTTGTCCTCCATTTGTTCGACAGAATCAGCACGTTCCTCCTCCGAGTCCGACAGAACTTCACCTTCAGAAAAACTGTTTTCAGATGGAGTCCGACTACGACGAGTTCGTAGCGAACGTCTAGGCTCACGTTTGGATGAAACGGCGGACTCGGCCCTTGGAGAATCTGGAACCACGACAGCCGCCGTCACTACCGAAGGGGGGTCTGCAACTGGAAATTCCTTATCAATTGGTTTCGTCAGTTCTTTGGCCGGTTCCTTTGAATTTGAGTCATTTCCGGTTTCACTTTTATGAAAAAAATAACTGCAACTAGAGCTTGTGTTATGGAAAATATTATGAGCAGACGCAATCGCAAACCTGAGAATCATGAGTCCAAGAGAAAAAAACAAGGGCACCAGGAGGAATCGACTCCACAATGCTTTATTGTGGAACTCTCATGATTCGTATTAGTGATATAAACACTTTCTGAGGAATATGGATGACATGATGGATACATACATCAAGTGAATGTTCACGATGTCCATTACACGGAAAAGCAGTGTGTAAGCCTAGCAAACCACTCAGACTATTCTGAGCAGCAATCCTGAACTGAATACAATCCCACCAATCGTTGTTTCATTGTGAGGTTTGACAAACGTGACAAGAAAGTGTAAAAATTATTCAGAAAGGGCACACTGAGCTTACATACCATTATGGGGAAATGTGTTTTCGATAAAGCAGGTATGATGCATACAATGTGCTACTAACAAATAATCTGGTAGATCTGGTGAGTTAGAAGGGTGACCAGTCTGGGTTTCGACTAGACCCGAAACAACGTGTTTAAAGGCTACAAGCATTCTCCAAACGAACTACGAAGCGACAAAGGGACCAAAGAAATTTCACATCTGGTCTTAGTTACTAGTCATCTCACTGTACCATGCGGAATAGATCAGGTTATTGAGAGAATGATGTGTTCCAAGATTATAAGGACATCGACCCAGCGAAGTCATTTGAAATTTTCGAAAATAAAACGTAGATGTGTAATTGTACACATGAAGGATAAATACACACCTGCGGACGAGTTTACGTAAGCCAGTATACACAGTGATACTTCTCCGGAGGAATATCATCACAAGAAAGGTGAAAATCGTTTTTTCTCGTATGAGGGACTATTTATTCCATGTCTATAGTCATGTGAAACATCGTATGGACATGTTTATTAATTTTAAAGATTGATCCAAGGTTGGTTGCAGCAAGACTGGTTTAACATTTATCCTATTTTTGTTACTGCAGACACGCCAGTTGAGATTGTTGGTTGTTCTGCATCTCTGGATAATGCTATCATCATCCGCTTGTAATAAAGCAATAGTGATGTGTAAATAGTTTGGGAGGGCACCTGGTGTATTGCTAACCCTCGCGAAATGTGGTGTTGGATGGACGTCCAACGAATGAGTAAAAAAGTATGTACAATACGTCTTGTTCCAAGGCATAAAGATTTCGCTGGCGTTGAAGATGCACAAGCCTTCGGTATTATACCACTGGTGTCTCACACATATATTCCGCGCCAGTGCTGTAATTAGAACTCTGACCAGGACATGAATAACATTCAACGGAGCCAGGCCATGTCCACAAACCTCTCGACCCCATGTCAGAAACTTTACCACCAGGCCGCGAACGATCAGTTTAGATTGTCCATGTTATATGTGATTTGCTTATAACAACCGTCTACAATTGTCATTATCAAGTATTTTAAGTCAATATTCAAAAACTTTGTACTCTGACTCGAAAGCTATACAGGGTTCCTGTGAGAAAACTGCTGTCTCTTAAGAGTTAAAACGCACTATGTACATCACGGCAAAAAAAAGTAGGCAAACAGCGCATGTTCCATTCGTTAACACACTTTAACTCAAGATCCGTTATCGTTTTCACAGCCGGCACAACCGGGCGACGGATTGCTTCGAGTATGTCTTCCCCTTGACCACTGACCACTGTTGGCACTGAATCGGTCAATTTATCACTAGCGAGTCGATCGTCTTCGTATGTATCCATCGACGTGGGCATGGCACGCTTCCGATTCGCGTGACTGTGATGGTCGAAACGATCCAGCGCAGCTTGCACAAGGGCCGGGTTGAGTTGAGAAATCGGTTTCTGAACAGTAGAGTCAGGACTGAAAGTGACCAGAGTTAACTTCAACGTCAGGCCTGATGTTCAACATTAGTTTCCATAAAAGGTAGATGACAAGAAACAGCCAGTTAAGAGGAACAGTCTTCAAGACTTTTTCACTTATCTATCTGATGTTTAGTCCGTTGCACAAACTGATTTGTCATGACCACTATTCCTGTCACTTCATTCTTAATATACTTAGTGGAAAAGCCGTCGGGAATAATCAATTCACGTACTTTTTCTGACCAGGAAGGATAGTGTGATTGACACTAAAAGGATTTCTCCACTCTTTTGAATTAAACTGAAAGCAAAAGGCGGAGGCACGCTTGCCACTGCTTTTGTCGAGAGGGGAGCATCCGTCTGGCACGAGGTGAGCAAATTAAGTACATAGTTGGCACGATTTGTGTAGTAGATCTGGCGTAAGTAATTGCATGTGTAACAGTGAGCAATACTATTATTATACAAAATTCTGAACAGAACTTTACCAAGGGTGGATGTATGTGTGGACTGCATTGTTTCAGAGTCAGAGAATAACAATTTTAAAAAACTGGACAGTGACACCGAAAGTTATTAACCGAGAACATAAAGCGATAACCTAATGCTGTTACACAGAATTACATAAAAGTGAATGAATTTGGAGTAAATATTCAGCCTTTGGAAAGCTTTCATTATGAGGCACACACTCAGGATCGTCGAGGAAGTAGCAATCCGCTGCCTGTTTCCAAGGTGAAGAATGCCATAATCAGCCGGTTGTATATGATAGTATCAGAATGTACTCTGTGCTATTATTATACAAAATCTATCACCAGCACTCCGATTAGAAGGCAGACGTCCGTAGTAAATTAGCCGAAAGCTAAAATGCATAATATCGAACAGACAGCAAGAACGCCCTCGAAAATGTTGCGAACGAAACGAAACAAGCTAGAGAATTAGTCGGGGTATGCTTGAGACCGATGGAGCATTCATTAGTTCAAAACAACACATAAGCTCCTTCTGGTCTGGGAAAATTTTGTGCCAGTAAAGAAACGTTGCCAAAAAACGAAATTCTCGATTGTTCACAGGTTGTTTTGAAACTGGAGATTTCCAGATACTAACTGGGAAGCAGAAATAACAGCAAACAAGTCCAAGTTGAGCCGTTTCAAAAGAGACGGGCGCATACAGAAGAGTTACACGACTAAACACACCCACCCTAGCAACGAAGAGATGGCTGACAAATGAATTGGCAGTATTCATAAAAACTCAACAAGGACGGGTGACATCCACTAGCCCCAATGTTTCTAATTGCCGGCTTGGTTGTTGCCAGAATTTAGCAGTATCAAAAGCAGTCGTACGAACGAAACAACTAAGAAATATTTCCAACCCACTTTTGTTGTTCTAACTCATCAGGTTCTGATTCCAATGAGTCAGCCTTTTCTTCTGCGGAAAAAGGATGGATGTCCAACATACCCTCGTCAACATCTGAATGTGTGTAGAACTCAAGAACAGTGCGTGAGATCAAAGCACGCCAACACTGCTTTCTATCCGAACGGAAGCGAAAGTCATCAGTGACAGAAATGCCTATAGACCAATGGGGGAATGAGACGAAGGTAAAAAACAAGTTCACAATCAATACGGATGCCTCTATCGTGAAAAAATCTTGAATCAAATTTAGGATTAAAATAGCCCCGGAAAATAATGTACTATAAGCAACGCACCGACGATGTTTAATCATTCCAAAGTGACATGAAGATCAAGTGCTCCATGAAAATCGATGACGTGAAGAGGTACCACTAATTGTGCACATATTCAACTGTGTAAAAGATTATGTATCTAGTGGCAAGTCATAATAAGTATATCTAGAGGTCTATGAATTAATTTATTGTAATATTAGTACGTTTCTACAACACGGTCATCACGTGTTGCTAATAAACGTCTCCTTGGATTATGCAACGAACTCATAATAGAAAAATGCATGTTGCGGTCACATTGCTATGAGTGCGGATGACCGATGTACTTGTATCCCATCACCTATTTATCTTACTGGCCGTTGACTGTCTGGTCATAGGTTCCTGCTATCTAACTGCTCGATTGTCAAACTGGTCACATTTATGGTTCAAATGACATTGATCTCGGTCCCGTGTTGAGTGGCATAAACTGGTGTACGCTTTCAAGCCTCGTGTTTTGATTTTGCACGGTTTATCGGGTTATGACAATTTGTCTATAGGGGCACATGCTGCAACAGCAAACAGATGGCGTTTGTGACGGGTACCTTTCGATGCTCTAACCGTACGCTTGAGCCTGATCGCGCAAAGGCGGCTGCTGACGAGTATCTAATCAAGCAGCACCTTCTCTGCGTATGTGCTCACGGCAATTCCAAAACCGGTTTGGCCAGTGGCTGAGTTCCCAGATAAGCGCACATTGTACCCGCACGGTGATGCGCATGATGGAGATTGGAGATGTCGCACTTAGCTAGAATTCTGAAGCCGTGTTCCAGAAAAACAACAGATATCGATGGCCAGAGTCTCCAAAGTAAGTGCAAAAGCCGCCTGCTGACCTATTTGCTTAAGTGTTCGAACATTAAAGGCGGCAAGGTTAAACGGTGTTTGGGTGGCCAGTAGGGGTTCGTGTCCTTCAGGCAAACGAACCTTTGGTGTTTGACACATCATTCCGGCTATGACTTCTGTCGCGAACGGCAAATGAAGTAAGTCTCTGGTGTATGCACCAAAACGGGATTTAGGAGTCACCAAGAAGAGCTGTTCGACAAAAAAATAGGGAAGGAGACAAACTGGTTTGGTGCGGTAAAATTTAACACCAGAACAAAGCCGGCCAAAAGGTTCTGATGAGAAGACATGACAAAATTCAAAATTGATATAACTTTGACGTTGGCTTTCCAAGCCGAAGAAGCGAGCTGGCTTGAGGGGCCCTATCCAGAGCCTTTGGTTCGAAAGTAACGTAAACAACAAGGCAGCGGGACGAAGCACAGAGTTCGCCGTCCACTGGGGGTCGGTGACCAGTAGTGGTTCGGTTCATACGCCCCTCGAATGAAGTTCATACATCCAGGGTGCTCAGTGCACTCTACAAGAGATTGCGACAGAAGCAGTGCAGCAGTTCAAAGATGCACCAACGAAGGCAGATCTGATGCGGTGGATCTGTCCAGCCAGGAAGTCCAAGATCGACAGGGCTATTGAGACGCATCCCTCCTGTTGTCGGGGGCCGCTGACCAAATTGGTTCACACGCCCTTCGAATGAAATGTAGACTTTCAAGGTACCCGACATAGATTACGTACCGGTTGAAGCTGGTGATCATTTTCCTTCGCCTTCCTAAGGGGGTTGTACATAGCCAACGGAGACTAGAGATATCAATGAGCCATACGGACGGCATGTTGTCCATGAGCCCATGTGCAGCGAAAAGACGTTTAACAAAGCACACTAGTTATTGTCCAAATCGCTGGTTGTCATGTCACGCGCGCGCTTAGGTTTATGAACCAGAATTCCTGTCTACAACACCCTCCCACCCCGATTTCTGCTCCCACGTCATGTGCACTTCTACCAGATTTGTGCGTGCCGCCGAGGTATTCTGTCGGAGGTTTTTCACCTATCATTCCTTGTCCGTTGGTCCGATCTCGTTGAGCAATGGCTCGTCCGGTCGCGCGTGTTGTTCACAATCCGCTCGCTGTGGGCTTTTGGACATACGTCGCCGCCGCACTGAGGCATTCCACTGAGAGTTGCCATACTCGCACCTGTGATTTGATAATCCATCACATATGTGCTCCCGTTTGGGGCATCTGAAACCTTCCTGTGGCGGGGCAACACATGTCATGTCCAAGTACCGCCAAAGAGCTTAAGCGGCATTTTATAGGTGACCCGGCTACCAACCAAGAATGAAACATGCCTTGGTAGTACTACCGCTCATTATCCGCGACTATTAATTAGCCTGCATGAACCTGCTTATTTTGTACGTAGCCCTCACGTAGGGGGCCGTTTCTCAAACTGCAGCTTGGGAACGCGCCCGGTGGTTTTGAGCTAGCCCACCCGCCTACCCAGTGAAATCATAAAGGTTGTTGATGAGTTTGTGTACTTCGGAAGCCACATAAATCAGCAGTTGCGAAGGTATAGGGAATTAAACAGAAGCTCATATCCTCAAAGTTAAGGTGGTATTCGCTAACCTAGGATGCCTGGCGACAGAGAAAAGTTTGGCTTAAGGGTCGTCTGTATAGGGCGACTGTACGAACGTCCTACTTTGCTTAGCTGCTCAGGACACAAGGTGTGAACCGTCTTCAGATTGTTGATCATCGATGTCAGCGTTCGACTGTTCGAATCGGATGGCACCAACGGGTAAGCAACGAAGAGACTAGGAAGCAGGTATGTGACAGTGAGTGCAAAGCAAATTCAAATGTTCAAACTTTAAGACTGTACTGGCATTAGTAACTAAGTATTAGGGTGCCATCTAGTCGCCTGTTGGACAGAGCACTCCTTGCCAATGAGGCATCTGATCGGCGCAGGGCGCGAGGTGCACATATGCACCTGGAATGGAGAGATGGAGTCGTTTCTCAAGGAGGTGGCTACTGTAAGCTCAGACCCTCGTGTATTGCAGAGTCAGTGACTGGAGGCTCTAGATGAAATGGTGTCTGATGGGAATTTTGTTCTTTGGCCGAGTTGTCTGTGGAGTATGTACACCTAATAACACAAGACAGTGACGGTTGTAAGAAAACTGTCCGACGTTGGTTTGTAAGGTGTAGATAATATGACGCTGTATGTTTTGGACATAGACACAGTTGCTATGGCGTGCTCTTTTCTTCAGGGTTGTATGACAGTCAAACATCAGCTCGAACCGTTGATGTATCGCTGTCTCTGATAACGAAGACGAGACTGATACAAAGAATCGAGTTGAAAATGATGACTGAATGAAGGACCAATATTTTTCAAAGGTTAGGCGATTGATGCCTTGAGTGAAATGATGCCCAATCATTGCATGTCCGTAAACACAACAAGTCTGACCGACAATGACGCACGTCGGTTGCCATAGGCACATCCTATCCATGCTGCAAACAACGCCCTGGGCGGTAATTTTGTCCCCGAGTGTCCATCCAGCTTTGCATGGACTGTCACTCCCATTATTTACACACCATTCAAAAGTAAGACCGCGACCATCAGATTTTGCCACACCGACAACATCGTATATCAACTTTGAACATAGTAGGTAGTCTGAAATACAGTGCTATATGGTGGCAGTAACTGTAGAGTTTAGAAAAGTTGTCTTTCGATGTCACATTTTTTTTTAAAGAACTTGCGCCGGTTTCTACGAAATTGCTGGTAATTTGATTTTAATGTATTACTCCTAGGTGACACAATACATGTTAAAACAATTAGTTTCACGTGAAAAATCTGACATATTCTACTCAACCTTCTTTGTGATCCTGAGAAGGTCGACAAAAGGACTAAAAGATTAAGTTTCGAGATCAAAACTTTCATAAACAAACACAAACGTAAGTCTCCGTTTCCGTTCAACTGAATATAGTAAATGATTGACTTCATCTTTCATAAACAAAACCGAACCAGGCCTGTCAGTGGTCTGAAAAAAATCCTACATTTTCAGTGTATTTTTAAGGATTGAAGTCTCAACCAATTTGGTTAGTTTTCGTCAAGAGCACCATAACCGAACTCCATGTGAAATACAACGGTGAAACTTCTCAACTCTATTCACATAAAAAGGTTGTGTGCCAATCAGCAGTTTACAACAACCAGTTACAAAAATACGTCATCACAACGGACATGTTAGTCACACAGGTGTAAAACTGCGATGATGTCGATAATCGAAAACAGACAGACAGCTTGAGAACTTCTCACGCATGAGTAAGCAATGATTAACAGAGGGGAACGATTAAACACATACATACCAACACAGTACGTTGTATCATAAAATACGGAAACCATAGAAAATACAACCTAATGGCAACCAACAGTTCAACAGGTGACAAATTCCCCCAGAAGCATCCCAGCTTATTGTTCAGTGTCACAGCTGACAGTCTATCTAGCTATAGATGCTGCGGTTCGACTGACTTCAAATGAGTACCAATGGCATGGGTAGCAAAGGCAAATCGGTACTCAAGGTGAACGCAAAGTTCAGTCGACAAATTAGTCAGCGCTAATTTACAACATATAGTTAGTAAATTTACTTTTATATGCACACAAGACTTTATAAGCATCAAACAACAGAAAGTTCAGAGTGCTTTCACGATTTTTGCGTTTCAGAATCTACAATGCTAAGACTTCCATTTGACATCCCTAAACTAAGTGACAAATACTAGGCGTCGAACAGACAGTTGAGTTCAACTGCTCGTTCCTCGTATATTGGTAAATGTAGACAGGCTACAGACGAGAAAGATCCGCCTTAGGAAAGACGACTTAGAAATCACGCAACGCGGTGCACACAGCGTAACCACCTTTACGCTCATCCAAACTGATTAGATGAAATTGTTACCAAAAAAAAACAACACAACACACTTTATCGTGTCAGAGTGTTTAACTAAACACTACTCAGACGATACGGTTTGTTTCAAAAAGTATGTTTGAACAGTACGGTTGAGAACAGTTCCGGAAGCTAATGCAATTTTGTAGCGAGCGTCAGCCGTAATATTGCTATAACGCGCTAGTTTCATGAGTGCACGTGTTCAGACATGTATCCAAAGTCAACGTACGCATTGACCTGAGATTGACTGTAAGTAAGAGCCCATATAGACAAAGAATGGAAAATCGATTGGAGAAAAACAGCGGAAGAACAGAGCAGAGGGCTTTCAAGACAAAATGGACCTAGCAAAGAATATGGATGACCCTAAAAAAAAGCGATTTACGATACCGTTGAACACGATTAACCTTGCTGGTTGTTCCCATGCGCTTGTGAACGCTCTAAATCTTGACAATCCAACAAATAACTATTTCGATAACATTCGTCCGGTGTCAAATGCAAACGCTAGTCCACATACAAAATGAGAGACTTCGTAGCAACTGTAGACACACAGCAGAAGCCAAACAATCACCTGTTTGTTGGAAGTGAACAAATAAGTTTCGGATAAGACTACATGAACTGCTGTACAAGGGATAGGCTTACAGACTGAACAACTCGGGAACTTTGAATATTGAAGATACCCTGTAATTAGCATTGTCAGATCATTCTGCCTAGAGCAACACTAACCAATTTTGACTCGAGACGGAAAAAAGTCAGTAGAACTTAGTCATATCACTCAATAAACGTCCTTAATAGAGACACAGGTAGCTCTGTTGAAATCATTTTTCTATGACTACACAGAAAACTTTCTGAGGCTTAAAATGGACTCTTTCTATCTCTAAGAAGAATAGTTTCGACAATCATGTTGGACCAAACCTGACTTGACTACACACTGATCTTCGAATATATCACTAAACTACGCAAACTCGCCACATATAGATCTGGCAAGCGGAAAAGTGATCTACGCAAGACTAAGAATCCAGTGAAAGACTTGTTCAGCGATAGCTTTGTCCGCTGGACTACACTAAACATGACCCACCTAATGATCAGTGGCACATATCACTTTTGTTCATTAGACATCAACTTTTGCAAATATGAGTGTTCATAAGACACCTGGAACAAAGTGCTGGTATGTTGATCAAGACTTAATGGATTCGTAACACTGATGGCCTTATATTGTTTAGATCTGAGCAGACTAACATTATCCTAGCCTGCATGAAATCGTATTGCTGAACAGAAGTAAACGCCGAATGGTTTGGCACCGACTAGCTTCTCTTCTTCCCCCAGTCCAAGCGATAGGCAAATATTACTAATTTTCACCTCGATATGTGAACCCCCAAAAACCTGTAATAAATGAAGTCATCACAGCAAGCTGAAAGCTACGGTCACTTGATAGACCGATTGTTGTACTTAAATACATTGATGACAGTCTTTAATGATGAACGCATGAATATGTTTGAAGGTTCTGACAATAAAGATTCGGAAACGCATAACTAGAGACTGCTCTTTTGTGTGTAATCCAATGTACCTAAATAACGTCACACGAAGCTCGGGCATTTAGGTTCTACTCAAAACTAAGCAAGGATAACTAAAGCAGAAGCAGGTAGAACTTAAACCAGAATTACTCGTGAAGTTGACATCATAAATTAGTTGGAAGTCGTGTACGGTAACAATCAGATAAACATACGTGACTTCAAATTTTTAAACAGCTTCTTCACACCAGCCCGCACACTATGAATATAGCAAAGCGAACATGCCAAGCCTGTGTATTTCGAAAACATACAAACAAGCCGTCTTGCTGGCTTCATTGTGCTTCCACAACATATATGCAATGTTACGAAAAAAGTGGTAATCAAATATAAGCGTTTTAGGGCAACGCCTAAAAACACAGCTCAACATTACTGCATCATCATCATCATAACAGCTATGAGCCTGACCAAAAGATACTGTGGCTCGGGCTGCCGTTCGCCTCAACAGTGACGTCAAATATCCTAGAAGAAAACGTTGCTAAGAAGGTTGAACATTAGTAAAACAAGACTAAGTGGAAGAACTAGAAATGATATGGATATAGGTACGCCATTGATTGCGACACACCACCATCTCAGATAGCGTCTCTAACAAGCGGTTTGAGTGATCACGAGGACCCCATCCAGGCAGGCGACACCTACCCACTTTGCTCAATGGAGCAGTCAGGGCCTTCAT
>JTDE01005600.1:33644-44589 GCA_014338405.1 Paragonimus skrjabini miyazakii
GAATGTAGACGTAGCTCTTTTTAGTGGTTAGGTCCCCTCCCCTCCCTCTTTTTTCTTCTCTCTTCCTAAACAGGGTTTGTTTCCTCTTCTTCTTCTTCATGGTTGTGTGGCAGTTAAGCATCAGTGTGAACCACTGATGTATTGCTGTCTATGATGATGATGACGATGATGATGATGAAATCATTCCGTACTTCTATCGCGTGAATCTGGAATATTTGCAACGGCGGGCAAACAGTGCTATTTCTACGGTTGTGCCAGACATCTCTGTTTCAAGTGTTCGGCTAGAGACACAGTGTGAAAAATTTGTGATGAAAAGAAACACCATCAAAAAGTCCATCGATCAGCAGAGGACACGAAAACTACATCTACTGCTAGCTCTTTGTTATCTCTAATGACCGTGGCCGCCGCTCTTAGGGGTCTGTCAAGTGCAACTGTTCACGTTTTTGTTGATGGGATAGTTCAGCAAGCTTTAGCAGATACTGGTGGCTCCAACAGTTTTATCGCTTAGAAGCAACGTTTTAAGATGACAAACTTACGGAATTCTACAACAATGGTTTCCACCCGTCTAACAACTCAGACTCACAGGCATTGATGCGCAACCCTACGTTACAAAAACTCCAATTATTCGCACAACAAAATTTCAGTGTGATGCCAAATATGTGTGCGCATGTGTTATTAAAGCGTGATTTTCTACGTCCTCAAAAAAATTTAAAAATCCTGTTTTAAGGCAGCAGTGAATCGTTTTCATTGTGTGATGTTGTCGCTGCACATACTGATCCACAACACCTTCTCGCTAACCTATCGCCAGGCTGCACTACGACCACTATGATGTCGCGACTGAGTCATCCTACTCCCCCTGAAATGCCCACGTCCTAGTTACACCTAACGAACGACACACACGTGGGATGGTTATCGGCTAAAGTCAAACTGTGGACCGCTTCCCGCTTTTGGATGCGTACCCTCCCCCCTGAAAATTGACGAGATGGTTGCAAAGATCTCGAGCTATGTTGTTTTCAACACTGTGGACTTAAAGAGTGCCTATCATCAGGTACTATTCAAAGGTGAAGATAAAGTCTTGACTGCATTCAAGGCATGTGGGAATCTTTGTCAGTTCTGCCATATTTCATTCGGTCTGACTAATAACATATCGTGTTTCCAAAGAGTTATCGATCAGATCACCAAGGCGAACACTCTCCCAGCTACACTTGCTTAATTAGACAATATTGCTGTTTACGGCAAGGAGGAAGAGCACCATAGGAAAAAGTTGGAACGAGTCTACGAGGCCACTCATAAATGCGGATAAACATTCAACACGAGTAAAAGAGCAATCGCTGTTAAACAGGTCAGACACTTGGAGTACGAGATTTCTCACATACTGTTAAAACCAGACCTTGATAGGCTACAACTGTTGTTGAACTTGCCACCTCAACGGGGCTTGAAATCCCAACAGTGAGTCGTTCGTCTTTTCGTACATTATTATTCTCAATAGATACCCAAATGTTGACAAAATTTAGTCTCTGACCAAAAATACGATATTTTATCTACAGAATAATGTATCACAGTTCAAAAGTTTCGAAAAAAAACTTGATTTAGTGGTTGAAACAGACGCTTCAAGTTTTGTCATCGCTGCCATGTTAACGCAAAACGGCAGACTGGCTGCCTTCCGCTGGGCGACACCATACGTCAGTGGAAAAAAAAGCACATGTAATCGTCGATGCTGTCAGAATATGCCGCCATCATTTGCTTGACACGTATTTTCAACTAGTCACGCATCAAAGATCAGTCGTTCCTACGTTACGCATGAATCGCTCAAGAAAACTAAAAAACGTTGGTAGATCGAGCACTCTTGTTACAGTTTCGATGTAATCTACTGCTGCGGTAGGAATAATGAAGTTGTTGATGTACTGCTCCGTGGATATATTGCGTTGTCGCTTGGCAGCGCCAATGTGAAAGATGTACGTGATCACCTGTGCCAGTCCGGACTTGTTCACTTTGTGCTCTTAAGCAGTCTGTCGTTCTCAGTGGACGAAGTGAAGAGAACCATAGCAAGCTGTACAGTTTGCGCCGAGCTGAAACTGGAGTTTTGCGAAAGGCCGACACGGATCGAGAGAACATGATCTTCAGAACGACTGAGTATTGACTTCAGACAGCTTCTACCTTTGACTGTCCAGAGTAAATACTTAATTACAATAATTCCTAAACATTTAAGATTTCCGTTCACGTTTGCGTTCCGGGATATGACAGTATCAACTATAATCACTCCTTGTTGTTAGTTGTTCTTTGTGTTTGACATGTCACCTTACATTCATTTGGACCACGAACCACCTTTTATGTTCGATAAATAAAGCACTTCTTACATGATAAAGGAATAGTGACTAGCAGAACGATGACATATAGTCCTCAGTTGAACTGTCAAGTAAGACGTTTCAACGGCACACTCTGGCAGCCTATCACATCTGCTACCAAATCCAGGTCCATTCCAATCAGTGGGTGAGAGGTTGTTCTCCCTGATGCCCTTCACCTTGTCCGTTCTTTTTTTATGCACTATTAAAAACTCCTTCATACGAGCGGTTGTTCCGATACAATCGAAAATCGACCTCCGGTTTCTTCTTACGAAGCTGATTAATTGTTCCTGGACCTGGTTTCATGCGAGGTAAAATTCGTTCATTTAAATACGAACCACTAGTTGATGAAATCGAACTCATTGAACGCAATTCTAAATATACACACGTGAGACTTCCAGATGGTCAACAGGAAACAGTCTTCCTCTATCAACTTGCTCCAAAGGAGCATACAGTGCGTCCACCCATTAACCTGTCAACCTCGGATGCTGAAAGTGAATGCAGTCCGAATGGTCAGTCGTCTGTAGACTACGCGACAACCAATGGCACGATGGTGGAAACTTGTTCTACTTCTGCAGACAGTCTCTGTAAAAATAGTTCTGTTTGTCCAACCCCATCACTCTTCGTGGAGGAACAACGGAGTTCGTCCGTACAACCTCGGAAACCGTGAAATGTAAAAATTTCTCATTTTTCCCTATTTTGCCAACTTCCATGTTCCTAAACAAAATGGGGAAGAACGTGATGTATGCGCATTCCTATGACTATTCACTGGTTATACCATTCTCGTTGTTCAGGTTCTACGTCGCAATTATAAAACGAACAAAGCCTATATCCCAGGCCTTCAATCTTCTTGTTTTCGTCTAGTGCATGTTTTGACGAATATCTAATATAAAATTGGCACTTGCTTGTGCAAAACCGGTAAGATTATGACACAAACAGTGTGGGACAACATTGACTGTGTGCAGAATGATCAACTTGGTTGTCTTGTGTTGACTAAACATCAGAGTGCAATGGAGAAAATGGTAGTGATAGGTGTCGTGCTCTCTTTGAACGGGGGATGGAATCGAAATAACTTAGGGCCAGAGTTAAGGTCCGTCGTAGAATCTACGGAGTGGTTTGTGCAGGGCCGCAGATTTCCATAGAAGTTCCACAGGACTGAAGGAGAGTGGCCCTGCCGTAGCGCGACTGTTCCTTAGTTGTACTCAGCTGTCGACTGTCTTGGTGGCCCATTAGATGTACGCTAAGCCGACATGGAGAGCACGTGGCCAAACCACCACAGACTGTGCTTCTATTATTTGGCCAACAGACTGCGCGTCTGAAGGTTTTAGAAGCACGTGCCAGCAAACGACCGTGCTGTTCACGCGATCCTACATGAGGTACGTTAACTGGCGAGGACACACCCTATCAAGCACGGTAAGTTCCTTCACTTGTTTGCTGCTAACAGGTCGCGGATTTTGACAACAGAGCAAAACGGATTGTGCAAAGACACTATACGCTCTCTTGTTCGATGATAACCGGAAGATTTTACAGAGTCGAATACGATACATATTAGAAAAACTAACACACCTCTGAATAGGTAGAGCATAATATCAGATAAGAGGCAAATTCAGCCCTTCGAATGTCACTGACAGTACTCTTAGTCCAGTGGCCAGCAATTGTCGGCAATGTTCCTAAGACCCCATGGAACAAGTCTTTCAAGCACATATATATATATATATATGACAAAGTTTGAAGCTCCCGATAATTGAGGACGATAGCCTCCGCAACAGGACGAATCTTCCTCCAGAAGAATTGATTCAGCTAGTGAAGCTCTGTGCGGAAACTTGCCTACAACTTGACGGCCGAATCTACCTGCAGAGGAGAAGCGCACCGATGGGCTCAACTATGTCAGGAATGCTTGCAGACGTCGCGATGAAACACTTTGAATCTAAAGCCTTTCACATATTCAGACCGAAAATGTGGTTTCGACATGTGGATGACACATTTGCTCTTTTACCGCTGACTCAACCTGACCAGCTTCGCAGTTGTTCGAACACCATAATAGATTAAATAACCTTCACATGCGAACAGGAAGAATATTCATGCCTGGCGTTCCTAGATGTGTCGGTTATAGGCAGACTTGAAACCAGTCTACCGTAAACCGACAACAACTGACGTCATCCACAGGTTCGACAGCAATAATCCAGCCCGTCAACATAAAAGCTGCGCGCGAAAATTACTTCGACATATAAACACGCATTATAGTTCAACCGAACTCACAAGATAAGAGCGAGTACACTTGTTCAAACTGCCCACTTCCAATGAGTACCCCAATGGTTTCATAAAGGCATTTATCAAGGGGGTCCGCAAGAACTGAACATGCGGGATATAAAACGCGAATGATAGTGCTATCTATTCATGGCACATCTGAAGCAGCACAAAGGATACTCCAACCACTGGGCGTCCAAATACCACACAAGCCAAACTCGACATTCTGTTCAGCTTTCGTGAACGCTAAGGATCGTGCAAGATCACGCGAACAATCTAGCGTGGTCTACGCGATTCCACGTCTCGGGTATGACCGGCAGTATGTGGGAGAGACAAGCAAACAGCTGCGCACAAACAAATTAGCGATGCGACGAGCCAACCCTACATCACAACTGCGGCATCACTGTGCACATACAGGTCACGAAATTAACAGTCGCGCGGGAAAAAATGAAAGGTAAACGGCTTGCACTGGAAGCTCTCTATTCGCAGAATTCGTTCAATCGACACGTAAATATAGACAATTACTACGGCAGTATTTTTGACACTGAAACAAGAGACAAGCGAAGACGGACCAACAGGCGAACACGGTAAGCGACAGAACAATCTTATCTCGACACACATTTGTTTGGTAACGGATCCTAGTGTGGATTTTAAACGCCACAACGAATCGTTTACTACTCAGAGTGTGCCTTCTAAATACTTTAAATGTAAATATATATGTACTCCCAAACAGTGAGGAGTGAGTTTTTGTTAGATTTTTACTGGCAGCGAGCTTTTGAACTAATGACTATCTCGCTGTGTCAACCATTACGCCCACAGTATGTGTATCTGCGTTGGGCGCTTCATTTGCCTTATACTTAACTGCTGCGCAACACAGCCTACCCTATCCAGATATACCGACCACTGCAGGACCCAGGAATAGATGGCTCACCAACGGTCTCTTGAAAAATAATGTGCTCACTGAAACGCCTTTAAGTGATAGCCCTGGCTATCGAAATTGCTGCACATTAGTGCAAACGAACATACCATTATTGACAGCAGTGCACCGGTGATAAGAGAATGAAACTTGAATGATGAAAACATCACCGACCAATACAATCAAGGGAAATAAACGTTCTCCTGAAAATGAGAGCAAAACAGTATCTACAAAACTGTTTCTTAGAGATCTTACTTGTCCCGCTTGATTAAACATCCTTATTTCAAAGACAATCCGGTATAACAATAACAGCAATCAAGTAGCTAAACCCGCACTCAAAGCCTCCAGACAAACTGTGTTGGTCACAGCACCTCTGGTCTGGGAGGCAAAAGCAGCGCGCAGTGGCTGACCAACGAATAACCGTCTTCTGTCGTGAGAGATACGCCAAATTAACTGGCACTAAGCATATGACCTAACAAGATAAGTCTAGTCATCTGTGCTGCTTGAGATTGTCCAATAGCAGCACGTTAATGTAAAAAAAGTGAAGTTACGCCAGCAATCCTCCTGAAAAGATTCCAACACATTTCACTGTTTCAGCCACGAAAACTGAGCAGTGGGGAAATATTAGTTTTGACATACGCCGACGCCGGTGGTAAACCTATTAAACCAATCCCAAAAACCTCACCCTGAATGTCGATAATATGTTTACACACGTGTTTGGTGGGCCCTCACATTACAGCGACTCTGAGAGTGCAGATCGATGTAATGAAAAAACCCACTAGGCAATAGCTTCTTCTGTAAATATGTGTTGTCAAGGTAAACTAAGTTTCTACCATTTACATTTAGCTGTTTGCCATCATATAGCATGGTGCATCACATGTAAGCTAAATAGTGTTGAGCCGTACGAATCTGGACCGAAATACTCGAGAGAAATAGAGGTAAAGCATAAAAATAACCTTTATCCAACGTCGTTGTTGTGGGCTAGCCCAAACGTAACAAGTAAACTGTGTTAAGTACGGAGCAAAGCATGAGCTGCTGTTACAGTCAGATTAAATCACCCAGAAGCACGGAAAATGAGCCACAAAATTTCGAACGAATGCTTTTATAAAAAACATCAGGCACCGTATTGAAAGCATGCACTCACCGAGTTGAATGTAGGCAGCGGAGCCACACCGCTGTTCAATCATATTCGTACAATGTTGAATAGTCGATCTTATCGCTTTCTCTAGATCACGAGTGAAAAAGGATGCCCACAAATGCCCATTTCGAAGCCCATAATGAGAATTTAGTAAAACATTTTGAACAACTGTAAATGGAAAAATAGGTAAGTCGTTTAAAATGACTTACCATCATCCAACTGTGAACGGACGGACTGCACTAAATCAGTCGTTAACGAGGAAAGAGAATACAGATCATCAACGTCCGATAAGGAAAGTTGCAACGGGTGCGCAAGACCGAGTGTTTTGCCGGATCTCCAGCATTCACTGGCTGCACGGATACACATTTCTTGGATTTCCATGATTCTGTCGGATAAACTATTCAAATGGGCAAGAACCGATTTTGGCAAAGGACCACACGTTTCTTCCAAAGTTTTACCTTCTAATTTGTAATGTTACGATCTTTATCCAGTGGACTCACCCTCATTTAAAATTGGCTTTGAGTTTCTTTGCGGTCCTGTATGTGGTGTGTGAGCTGGAAGATCTACTTCCATCACAAATGGCTGGAAAGAGAAGCAGGTCTATTACAAACAGTAAGTTATATAAAGAAGTAAACATTGGTTGCGATCGACTGAATCATCGCAGGGAGCATGTTAGCACACAGGGTAGTAATGCCTACATTAAAAAAACCTTCAGAAGTCTAAAGATCAGCTGGTTTTAGTTCAGTATTTAGTGTTTGTTCGTTGGAGGCGGAGGGTGCGATTTTACAGACAAGCCTTGTCCTGCCATTGTTTCAACAAAACATCGTTCCTATGGCCTAGATTTGTTAAGCACGAACCCAGACGTTTTAAGTATGGTATACTGATGTGGCGATGCACGAGAATCTGGGTGTTTGTTCTTGTTCATGTATATTGGTATGAATGATGTATACGTGAGAATATCGATTACGTCTCATTCTTACATTCCAACCAAGTCAAGTTCCCAGCTGGTCTCAGACACAGATATATAGTTAGCGGCGTCCGCGGATGGAATAACTAATCACAACGACCGAACCCAAATGATATCTGCGCACATAACCACAAGTGACTTGCGCAACACCATGTGATGCTTCACATAAACCGTGTATCTAGTGTAAACCAGGAAGGAAACCGAGGAGCGTGATAAATGCAGGATTCTATCCACCAGTCTTCATCTAGTCCGAGCAAACGGACCTGACCACGACCACTTTATATGATTAATAAGAGCATATATGTACATACATATGAAAATATGTGTGCATATATGATATTGGCCAGGCTCTGTATATGTGGTCCAGCCAATGTCGTATATATGCACGTATGTATAATGTGCATATACATATATACATATTTGAAATTATATATACAGTTATATATATATATATCTGAAAGACCGCTGACGTCACTCGGGTCTACAAGGGAGGATGTAGAACGAACGCACATAGCTCCCGCCCAATATCACTGCTATCTTCCATCTTTAAAGCGATGGATAGCGTTCTTGGTGACTGCATTAGACACCTCCTAGAGTGCAATAGACTACTGGCTAACGCCCAGTATGGATTCTGCAGGAGTCATTCATATATCACCAACCTACCTGCTGCCATAGGTCATTGAACTGAGACAGTCGACGACGGCCTAGCTGTCAATGTGCGACTCCCAGACTGTACTAAGGTTTTCGACACAGCAGATCACGCGGTTCTGTTCGCTTAGTCGCCACCTTTCGCTGTTCTAGACAACACTCCAGGTTGGCTGATTGACTACCTTAAAGACCGGCATTTCCGCGTGAGGGTTAGGGGCCCATTCTCACAGAAGTGGCGCGCAGTTACAACAGTACCGCATAATCCATCCTTGGGCCACTGCTGTTTCCCATTTTCATCAACGATCTCCAAAACGCCGTCAGCTTCCCGCTGCTTTTGTACACCGACGACTCGAAATGTGGATAGCCATAACTTCACCAAAGGACCGACTTGTCCTTCAAAGTCACCTCAACTCCCCGACTAGAAGGACGCGAGTTGACTCGCTGCTATTTAACGAGTTCAAATGCGAGATCCCACATATCCAACACAACCCCTATCATTTATATCACACTCATAATGCGCCCGTTCCCGCTATTGAATTCGAGAGGGATCTGGGTACCATCATCAAGAAGGACCTAAATGTAAATCAATGCCCGGAAACCTAGCGTCAAAGTACGCTTACTTACAAGAACCCTCGTGGCCACACACCCTTTCCTGTTCATGCCCGTCCCTTGTTCAAGGACATCCAAGCATGTGCTCCGTAGCTCGTTAAAGACTCCCTAGAGCTTGAAACTATCCAACGTCAAGCAAAAATGCGGGTCCAAGGCGTGCGCAGTCAGCCCTACTTTCAAGGGGCATAACTGCTTCAAAGTATTACCACTTACATATAAAAGGCCGATGGTGGACCTCATCAGGACATATCGTCACTTAAACGATCCTCTGCGTCCAAGCCGCAGCTTACTGTTGAGGGCACATACAGACTGTCTGCGAGAACACTCCCAAACATTAGCTCAAAAACGAACCATGCTGCTTTGTCGAGACACTTTTTTCTCTACAAAGAGGTGTTCCAGTTAGAACGCTCCACCGCAAAACGTAACTGACGCTCCGAGCGTGTCTTCATTTAGGCAGAAACTGGATACGCATATGATCAGGCTCTATGAGTCCTACTCTGCCCTAGACGAGATTAAGCAGATAGATACACTTAATCTAAGAATCTCTTTATTGATGAGTGATCAGCCAGAAACAGATCGGCTCGTCTGCTGCCATCGAGTACGAACATATTTATATGTGTATAGACATGTACCCGTGTATGTATGTATGTGCGCGTGCATGTTGCATGCTTGTGTGCTGTTTTGATCCGGCGGGCTGTACAGACTGCGACCTCGGTCGTTGCAGGTTCAACCATGTCAGATTGGTCAAAGGAGAGTAGCCAGACAGAAGGCACATGCGTTCATTTTGAGGCGTTCGTTGTGTGTGGTGTCAGTGTGTTGTGTTTTGATTCGGTTTGCTATTTTCTTTTTTGCCTGATCCGATTCTCTGTTTGTGCGATTGGTTTGTCTGTGAAGTATTACCTCTGTGTGAATGTACCGAATGTCTTGGGTTGTGACAGTGGAACCTGCTCTAAGTGGTTGATTCTGATGCCTATGTGTGCGTGTTTACCACCTGCTGCCTTACGGTACAGGCTTTTGAGCCAAATACTTTGGTTGAGGGCCCTAATCGCTCTCCTGTCTAGGTCTGGGCGTCCTGGCACTATCCTAAGTCCACAAAAACCATGACTTTACAACAAAAACCAAATACCATACTGCATCGGCTGTTGCGCAGGATAAACCGAGTCGCTCTATCTACTACACATGGCAAGGTGGATAGGCGAAAATATGCTACTGCCAATCTCTCACCCTCATACTGTCTCCCCAACATGAATCCCCGAGCAGACAATGCTCACTCTAGTTTCAGTAACCCGAAGAGCAACCTGATACAGGCCCGGGGACGCAAGACGCTCTATGTTGGAGCATGGAATGTGCGCACTCTGCTGGATCGATGCAGCTCCCAATGACGGCCAGAACGGCGCACTGCACTGGTCGCGATGGAACTGCGTCGCTATTGGATCGACGTAGCAGCCTTGAGCGAGACAAGGCTTGCGAATCAAGGTAAGTTACGGGAAGCAGGTGCCGGGAACACCTTCTACTGGATAGGTTACCCGACAGACGGTGCTCGGGAGCATGGTGTCTGTTTCGCAGTAGCTGATCGCACCAACGCTTTGATGATAGGCGAACTGCATAGCATCAGCCCTCGAATGCTGTCTATGCGCCTATGACTCGGTCAAGGTAAGTGTGCCACATTAATAAGTGTTTATGTTCCGACTATGTGTCACACTGATGATACAAAAGACCAGTTCTATGATCAACTGTCCGCCACAATCCGATCGGTGCAGGTGACTGATCGACTGTTTGTTTTGGGTGATTTGAACGCTCGGGTCGGGCGCGACTCAGTAGCTTGGCCGGGAGTCCTCGGATCCTACGGCATTGGTTGTCAATGAGAACGGTGATCGTCTGCTCCGCCCATGTGCTACTCACGAGCTGGCTATCACGAACATCCGATTCCAGCTGGATGCGAGCGACATCACGACGTAGACCCATCCGCGAGGAGGTAATCACCACTTGCTTGATTACGTGATCGTGCGACAGCGCGACAATCGTAAAGCGCGTATCACGCGAGTGATGCGCAGCGCTGAATGTAGAACCGGTCATAG
>JTDE01005601.1:48941-59491 GCA_014338405.1 Paragonimus skrjabini miyazakii
CCTAGTCAGCATAGCCCGCCGGATCAAAACAGTACACAAGCCCGACCACCTCGCCAAGGTAGCAGTATAGGTTGGGAAAAAACGATGACCGGCTCCAGTAGTCATATTCCGTTTCGTCTCGCTGCCACTTTCTGAGTAAACTAGACGTGTGAGTCCCTACATTTAACAGTTCACTTCTTAGACTCAGACTGCCAATAAATAAAGGTGTTTTTAATGTCCACACTGAGGCAGGTGGATCAATGGGTTGCACTAGCTCGGACGCTTGCCACAATAAACAATCGGAAGCCAGAATACAGAATGGCAGTTTGCAGACTGAATTCACGGTGTCCTCATCCCGTGTCGGGTCTCGACTGTACACATACGTGCCCCTCTCGGCCACTGTCACCAATCACGTTGGAGCACGTATAACTAAGAATGGAGACGAGGGTAGTAGTGACAGATTGGGTTTTTGTTATCGGCAGGATATGCAATATCTGTTTAGTCAGCACTGCCAGATCCGTTTCAATACGGCAAAACTTTATGGTTGTTATTTATAGAGCCTGCCGCTGCCCTTACCGGCTGCAGCAGTGGCAACGGCGAGAATAACTCTAGCGATCAGTTAATTACAGTTGAGCATTGGCTCTGAGGTTTCAATATTGACAGGAGACACGAAAACTAAAGTGGGCCGAATGAGTAATGCTGAAATGCGCATGGGTTAATAGAAAATCAGACAGTAGTGAGTGACTGTTACAGTTGTGTGGTGTGCAGCAGTTATTTTTGGCAAGCGCCAGTTTCGGACGTATTACGCGCCAATGTACGAAAGGTCTGGGTCATGATCAGGTCTAGTGCCGAATGGTCGACGTAGCCGTCTGACAGTTACAAGCAACGTCGCTGCGTCCCAGTTTGCCGACCCTAATAGAGCACATGAGTAGACTGGAATCATACTCATGTCACTATTGATCCATTCTTCAGCTTATCAGAAGGCGCTTCCATCGACTGTAACTATTGACAATTGGGAAAATGGCACTGACTGTGGTAATGTAGGCATGTAAGACGAGGTTCAAATGTATATCAAGTCATCCGGATGTTTTAAAACTGAACTTCAACTGGACCCCGATTTCCGCGGCACTAGAGAAAGTGGGTGCTACCGCTAGCAGTGTGATAACCTGTCGACAAAATAAACATTACATATCACAGAATTCTTTAAGGCTACTAGACGCTAGACGAAAAATCCAGGCTGACAGTTCACGTCACAAGTTAAGGATGGATGTCAAAATTCCAAGCATAACATAGTCACAAACTAAGTTCAATCAACCAGAGAAGCTAATGAAAGGAAAACTGCCTTCGTACCGGGGAATATAAGCAAACAGTACTAACGTATTTATTCGGTCGCAACACAAGACCAGCCATCAGTGAGACCAAATAAATAGACAACACGCTTATTCAAAGTGGGTGACGTTCATTAACCCGAGAGTTGGCATTTTTCAGTTAAATTCTCCGTAGTTCATCATCCTAACAGTAGAAACTCGTAACATTTGACAGGTAATAAATACGACACATGGGTACCAGAAAATTGACTTCCACGAAATTATGGATTGTATTAAACTGAGACAATATGTGCAGTACAGCGAATATAGTGCACAACCGAACGATTTTCATGATTGCTGACAGCGGTTAAAATTCTTTTCTTCCATACTCTTCTCTGTTTAGGACAAGGCTCGTCATGAACCATAGATTCCACGTCGTTTTACAGTTGCTGATGTTCTTCCTGCAACTCCAGTTATAAAAGTGTCAAAACATCAAGACTCAACAAAATTTGGGGTCTGTAAAAAAGCATCATAGAGATGTTTCCGTCGTGAGAGACGCTCTAGATCAACGAATAATGCCCTAGTCAAGGATATATGAGCTCGTTCATTTCCCATAACTTCGTCGCCGTTGGTACAACTCCCCAAATAGACAAATTTGTCAACAACCTTAATAATCCGATTGTCCAACAATGAACCAAAGTAATCGCAGCAGTCTGACAGGAGCACTGGGCAGAGTGAAAAACAGCGTTTACCATTGTGTGTGCTGTTTATAAACGTTAAAACGGCGACCGTTCGCCACCGACATGGTCAAAATCAACCAGTCTTCCACCAGGTAGGGAGTCCACGCCAGCATCTTGCGAGTACTGCAGACAGTCCTCCATTATTTTGTCTCTAACGAAATTACGCAAAAATGGTGGAAGTTAACAACCTTGACGTACAATGCTTTTGATACTGAAACTGCTAAACATTTCGACGTAAAACCTAACCTGGGCTGAAATATGGGAACAAAGAGTCGATAGCATGTTCACATACTTGATTGGCACACCTCCGCGTTTAAGTAACTTTCGATGTGTAGATCGATCTACTGAATCGAACGCACTTCTATAAGCCAGAAAAACGGTCACTATTGGCCGGCTGTAGTCATGGTGTTGCTCCAGAATCTGACAACACGTGAAAAGTTGATACATACACATCGCCCAGGATGAAAGCCCGGTTGTTCTCTAACGTCTGCCCCTCAAGCTGCGGTGAGCTGACACTAGTAGTGATTAGGATCAAGCTAAACCTTATGTGGTTTTTGCAAAAGTTTCTGATACTTTTCTTGAAAATGATAACTATCATCGTATGGCCTCAGCACAGAGAGATGTACTCTGTCGTTCACAAAAGTTGAAATAACTGAGTCGAGATCTCTACAAACCGCTTCTTGCCCATGAAAAGAGTCGAAACGAGGTCATGTAAATCAGCAGCCACAATTACCAAATAGGAGGTACGGGTATTGCAACTCTCAGTGGAATACCTCAAGACGACGGTGAGGTCCGTCCAGAAGCCCACAGCGGTCGGACAACACGGGCGACCGGACGAGCCATCGTTCGACGAGATCGGACCAATGAACGAGATATGGCAGGCAAAATGGGATGGATGATCTGATCGGAGGCACAATCATTCCAACACCCAGTGGAATACCTCGGCACGGTCGTGAAATACGGCCCAACCCCGCGGTAGATAGAGTGCGGACAACACAGTCGACAGGACAAGCCATCGCCTAACGAGAGCGAACCAGCTGAGGAGAAATGGCACGCGAAAACTCCCCGACAGCAGTCACCGGCCACACACACAAACTGGGCACAGGTGCATACGGCGTGTGAGCGGAAACCAGGAGTGTGTTGAGGACCGGAATTTCGGTTCACAAACGCGAGTGTGCGTGTGGCATGCCCACCAGCAGGTTAGACAATAAAGATTGTGCTTTATTGAACGCATTTTTGCTACAACAATGCGCTTGTGAAACGAACTGCAACAGTAAATCCCAGTTTTGGTGGTTGGCTCCAAACTTATCGACCACGGCACTACACTGCAAGTTTGTGGCAGCGACACACTAAAATCAACAGACCAGTTAAACTAGTCTTCGCAGTGTTCTGCCCAGCGGCCTAACCATCTGGACTTTCTGCAAATGGGTGTACTGTCTGCCTTGCTGAAACCTCCACTGACAGATGGACGCTCTGGGCTAGTAGTACGGATAGGCTTGAATGGTCTGATTTTGTTGCCCAAAACAAAAGGTTTCCATTCCATTAACTTCTTCCCTTAGTTGAGCCTCAATATTGGTAATCAGGTTAAGTCCCAGCCTCGTACGAAGATAGCATCTAACTCCAAGGACTTCTTTGAGGGCCAGTGTATTTAATTCGCAAACCACTCTGCAGCAAGCTATAGTGCTGCTTCATTAACATCATGTGAAGTTTGGGTCCAATAACCGTTGGGATCTTCCGGATTAGGACTGGTAAACGGACGGGTCAGTTCAACGCAACCGAGTGCGTCACCAGGCCGCGGATCGAAGAACAACCTTCCCCGTGAGAACTAGCTGTGAAATAAACAGGGTTCTCTTGACGAATAAGCATTCGAGAACAACGAGCGGTGGTAGTACAAGAAAGCGGCGAATTCACGGTTGGTAACCGAGTATGTCGTAAAACGCCATGTGACGGTAATACGAAATGGCGCATGTTAACTCGTCACAAAATGGGACATGAGCACCCGATAGCATCCAGTTAGTTTGATGCACGGACACTTCCAGCCTCCACTAATCATGCACAAATTCTGAGGAAGGCGTACGAACCACCACGGTGATCACCGGTTTCAATGGGTACATTAAGTGTGCCGAATACTTCGAATGACTGGAAATCAATTTGGACACCAGTCGTCGCCCACAGGAAACAGGTGTCGCAACAGCTATGCCGGTCATGAGAATTTTGGCTGGACAGATCTGTCTTCTATTATGAGTCCTCGAACTACTACTCTGATACACGGTGCGCTAAGCAATCTGGATTGATGGGCATCATTCTAAGGGTGTATGAACCGAGTCACTACTGGTCACCGCTCACCAGTGAACTGGAGACTGTGTTTTGTTCAGCTGCCTTGTGGGTTAGGATAAGTTTATCGCCAGCCAGCGGATGTGGTTGGTGGGGTCGTTCACTGGTAAACGTGGGAATGAAATGAAAAGGTGCCAACGTGTGCTCTGAATTCAAGTACATGAACAAATAAAGGCTGTCATCCTGACTGAAGCCACACCACTTATAACTAACAGCTGCATGGTCTATCCGGGACCAGAGTTGATCTGCAGAAAGCAGGTATCAAGTATAACACTGACGCACAGAATATACAGTGTGTAAAGAACGGTTGCAACAGCAACCACGATTATTAAGCCGATGTCATGCCAGTCTAAACCTGCAACCTAAAGGAGACTCGATCTCACAGAGTGGCCGACCGGAGCGTTCAAACTTCGGCTAAAATGACCATATCAGAACATGTCGAGGAGGGGAGCAAATAGATCCGCGTAAAAGACGTCATTGACAACAATGTAATTGAAGTCAGTTGGAGCAAAGACATGACAAACACTTTTAGGGAGTTAGCATCTACGACTGATATTAACAGAACCTACCAAGCGGATAGTACATAGTACATTGATAACCAGAATGCAATGTACAACGTAGCTGCGGTCATTATGCTGAAGATTATACCTACTTCAGCCTGACCGAAAGTGGTGGATGCATAATCGATCGAATTATACAACCAATATCTAGTAGACAGTGCAGGTATAATCAGTTCCATAGGCTGACTAGCTTGGATTCTAGTATTTAGAACGCAGCAGATATTGACATTCAAAGAATCTAAGGTCCACGTGGGAAGAGTCTGTTGACCTATCAGTTTCGGAGTGCGAATGTCGAAAGCACTCATATTGCTTAACATTTTAGGCCCGCACAAGAGTACGAAAACTGAAAGTCGACTGTATTTCTCACGCAATCACCTCACCTGATGTGGGCTAACTAGCGAAGACGTCGATGATCGGACACAGCAAATTTGTTGGGCGCTACGTCAGGACCAGACCAAGTCTACCAATCAAGGAGAAAAACAAAACACTAAAATCAGCTATATCTGTTGTAGGATCTACTCTTACCCACAGCTCGATTGTTTGTTTGCAAGGTGTAGGCACCTTGAAGTTGTATGTTTGAATATAGGCGTAGCTATTTTTAGAGATTAGGTCCCATCCCATTTCCCTTTTCTTCTTATCCTTTCCCATACAGGGTTTGGTTTTTCTTCTTCGTGGTTGTGTGGCAACTAAGCATAAGTATGAATCACTGATGTATTGATGTCTATGTTGATGATGACCTACGGACTAATGACCAGAAATGGGGAGCCGAGAGGGATCTGAAGGTTAAATCGGTCATCATCATCATAGACAGCAATACATCAGTGGTTCATACTGATGCTTAACTGCCACACAATCATGAAGAAACAAACCCTGTTTAGGAAGAGAGAAAAAAAGGGAGAGGGTAGGGGACCTAACCCCTAAAAATAGCTACGTCTACATTCAAACATACAACATCAAGGCGCCTACACCTTGCAAGCAAACAACCAAGCTGTAAGTGAAGTGAAGGGCCAGCGGCAGAATGCTTTCGCCTATCCACTCTGCTGTGTGCGGCAGATAGAGCGACCCGGTCTGCACTGCGGGAAGGTAGGTACAGTATAGAACTAGCGATGCTGTGAACACTCCTGGTTGGATGTGGACTGATAAACTGTCAGGAGGTCCAAGGCAGACAGGGGGAACGGATAAGGTTCTTAAGAAATGTTTTCAACTCAAAAGAACGTGTCACAATGCAGCGGATGATGGGTTGGGTTGGAGGGCAGTGTACACAAACTAGTATGTTTCTGGAAAAATGTGTCAACCGTCTTCCAGCTATAAGCCTGAAAGACCAAGAGAGAGCGGTTCCTCGAAGCTTAATCAGCTGGCCAGCATAACAGGATTAGCTTTGTCGATGTAATCATCACATCGTCCAGTTTGGGTCATGGAGATGCGCAAACCACCACGCCGCGTCAAGGTCCGGCCTTGTTATAATGGGGTCGTTGATCATTGATAGGCCCACATTAACTTGTTTCAATGGTTATTCGTTTCCGAAAACCGATAAAATGATTGAAGATAGCAATACCACTGACTTCCTGTTCGATATGAGAAACAGCGTAGACTTTGATGCCGGTGCAAATTGTCAAATTCCACGGAGTTTGCGTGGATATCCCCAGTGGAGTCGCCTGCTTTCAGAGGTCGATTAACTCCATGATAGTAAGTGGGAAATCCATCTATATACATACATAGCACCCGAAGACCACATGGAGTGGCAAACGTAGCACAGTATTAAAAAATGATAAAGTGTAAGGAAAAGAAAAATAAATGGGGAGGGGCAATGAAAGTCACAATGATGCACATAGGGACTCGCAACAAGAAGGCGATTGTCTTCTATTCTTCACCATACAAACACCGTCCTTAACCAAAGGTGTTCAGTGTCTGTCGGACCCTAGTCAGGAGCGCCCTACTGATGCAAGTTTCAGAATACCTTCATACCCCGGACCCAATTTATGCATTGACTACCAGATGATACATTGGCCTATGTTGACAACGTCGTCAGTTGTAACCGAGAGCACTATGGAGGAAGTCTACAGAAGTTTCGTTGTAGTAACCTGGGGATAATCCCGATCCGCATGCTGTACGATGTGTAAAATTCTTTCCAAAAGCTTAGTTCACATTGTACATAGGATCTTTGTCTGCCGCCTGCTCGGTGCATGCGGTCGGGTTTGTTTGTTTGCATGCTTATCGGCCTATGCGCGCCATGTCATCATCATCATCATAACAGCCATGAGCCTAACCAAAAGGTACTGTGGCTCGGGTCGCCGCTCACCTCAACAGTGACGTGGAATATTCTAGAAGAAAACGTTACTAAGAAGGGTGAAAATTATTGAGAAAAGACTAAGAGGAAGAAGCGGAAATGGAATGGATACAGGTACGCCATTGACTGCGACACATCGCCATCTCGGATAGCGTCTCTAACCAGCGGTTTGAGTGATCACGAGGACCCCAGCCTGGTAGGCGACACCTACCCACGTTGCTCAATGGAGCAGTCAAGGTCTTTATATTTTGTGACCACGTTGTTGCTTGACCACCACGTGGTTTGACCCAATTGTTGGTGGCCTCAGCATATAATGCCCGGTACGGTAAACGATTAGATGACATACGGAGTACGTGACTCAACCATCGCAAGCTGTGTACCGGCTTGCTCACGCGCTCGACGGTTGGATCCTCAACCACCATTGCTACTTTCGCGTATCAGTGTCGTTTAGCGCTGATTGAGACCTATTGTAATTATCGTATAACATACTTTCGGTCTCTCGCAATTACCGGTATTTTTATTTCGCGTCTGGTATCGTTGCGTATGGCTGGGAAAGCGTTAACTTAGAGTACGTATGCACTAAATCGTGATACTGCCCGGAATTACAAGCTGGCGTTCAATAGAAGAGCATTTAGTCAGCAGTATAAGTAGACCTCTTTGAATATCGAGCATCAGGCGGGATCATCAAAGCCAAACTTGAACGGTTTGGACTACAACAGTTTTTACCAACAATATTTGAATTCTAAAAACACATTCCAGGGGTTTTTCGTACTACCCACGGTAGAGTCGGTATTTCTCCGACAAAATCCACACTCTTGTATAAATTTTTTCCGAGTATAATGGCATACAGTCGTTCGATAACTTGGAACGTGTGCAATTAATGAATCTGAGCATTGAGGGGCGCAAGAAAGGTATTCTGTAGATGCACCTTACTCCCACAAATAGTGTCGGTTGTTCCAGTAAAATCGGTCCATGCAGTTAAGAGGCAGTCAGACAACCGAATGGTCCCTAGATGGTTAGTGGTAAGTGGGTACTCATATGCATGTTTTACCATCGTCGTTTTTTCTTCTTGCATCTTTAGTTACTCTACGCTTTTCATATTAAAAGTTTCTTATCGTAGGGCAAAATAGTGCCCTCTACAAGGTATTCAATGACCGATAACTGCGCCACAATCAACCTTACATTCTCTCGCTACGTGGTCGGAACGACCTGACCGCAGTCTGATCAACATAGCCGTGGAATTGGTCATCCTTTGCCATCCAGCCATACCGAGACACTTGAGGTGGAAATATCACACAGGTATTACACTCCCCTCGCCGAACGAGTGGAATCAGAAGCGCATCTAAAAGAAACCAGGTATTCATCAAAAACAGTGTGGGCTCCTTGTTGTTAACAAATTGGATCCGGACAAGCTATAGGTAAGATTGGGGAAACGCTGGTGAAGATGAAGGATAAGAACATAGATCAGACATTTTTAACCACCATCGAAAAGCTGCTGGAACGAAACAACTAAAGCAGAATAACAGCGCTGCTACCATTTATACAACCGAAGATCACCTTCACCACATACCTCACGGAAAACACAGAACCCTCCTCGTGGATTTCTTTTACAACTGGTTTTGGAGGTTGATATTCCTCCGTATCTAAAAAAGATGGAGCGATAGAACAGATCTGACAGACTTACCATCATCGTTTTCTGGAGCTGGATTGCCCGAAATAGTGCCAACTGAAGAGGCAAACGGAGATGTGTTGGGTAGAGTGGTACCGAACTTGAAGAGAGGCGGTAGCGACAAACTAGAGGTAATTGGTGGCAAGCTAAAGCTGAATGGTTTTGCTGTTGAACTGCTGGCATTGTCGACAGACGGAATTGTGGGAAGACTTAACGGTTGAAGAGGAGCAGTGAAAACACAAGGCTGGCTTGCCGTAGTTACCGGGATACAATTTATCTGAGCACTAACGGTAGTTAGTGCGGAATTTATCGGCAAATCTGTAGGCGGCTTATCTAATTTTGTTGTGGTATCAGTATCAATAGCAGCAATAGAAGGTAAACTATGTGGATATTTCTCATGGAGCAATTGTAAATGTTTTTCGTAATCCTGGAAAATTGGAGAAAGTATACATATTGGGTCTGCTTTAATATGCTTTTCTATCCATTCAAGTAGATTTTGATTAAGCGTTTGCAGCTGTTTCAAATAACTGGCTTCCAAGTCAACGTTTTCGGAGCAAGCACTTATCACACTGGTTTGCGAAGTACCGTTGTTCGAAGACAACCCGACATTGGAAGAGAAATTAAACCGAACCTCTCCAGTTGGTGGATCTTGACAAAGACCAGTGAACGACTTGAACAAACCGTTAGTGCCTTGATTTTGCACCTGAGAAAAATAAAATAGACCGACAACTATTGACTTACGCCAGATCGTCTAGATTTTGCGCTCAATATCTTACGAACGGTTGAAGACGACTTGTCTGCTTTTTCAAACAATCCCGAATCAGCACGTTCAATTTCATCATCCCAGTTATCTTGATTTAATTCCACATCCGCCCTACGCTTTGACATGTCCAAGTGGACCTTGAAGATAATACACAACTCAAGGGCAAACAATCAACAAATCAGCGAGGGAGGCTGAAAATTATCCGTAGGGAGTAAAATATGTCGTAAAACTGCGAATTTATAAGGGATCCGTGAATATCTGCAAATATCTCGGTGGTATCGTTCAATAAGTTAAAAATCATCAGCTTCTGAGACGAAAATGTTGACGTACTTTGAATGGTTTGTTTTAACTCACCGCTAATGTGTTTGTCCTTCATTTCGCGCAAAGATTGAAAATAAAAATGGTAGGTGGTGTGATAGCACTTTTGCGTTTTCATGCTAAGTATTAGTTTATGTTCGATTAATAGTTAATCGTTCTATGTTGATGAATGATTATATGCTTATAATTTTTATCTTAGGTGATGGACTATCTTCAGGGATTCAAAGATCTATTCCAAGATCGGGAATTTTCTATCTTCCAAGAATTCCGAAGTTGTTTGCAGAAATATATGAAGGAATACAGTGTTTTATACGTGCTTGGTTCAAGTAGGAAATCAAGCAATGCACGCTTGAAGTATGATAATGTGAGTGTGAATACTGCTGAGGTTACGTTGTAGATGGCGTACAGATGTACCAAGTACAAGCGACGTAGGAGCGAAAGCCGTGGAGTACGACGTGTTTAGTGAGTTTAGTTAACTTACTTTCAGTTGCTCAGTTCTCATGATACATGCTGTCAATCACGCTTTAACGTGGCTAGGAGAAAAACGGTGTTGATGGTTAGCTCTTTTACTTTAGAGCACAAGCATGACCTCA
>JTDE01005602.1:0-28135 GCA_014338405.1 Paragonimus skrjabini miyazakii
AGTTCTTAGTAAGAAGGGTACTGGCGGGAACCACCAGTTTATCTTCACCCCATTCAAAAGCAGCATCTTTGGAAGGGCCTTTGTAAGTTTTGGACCTAGAGCATTTGCCCTTAAATCGTTCAATATTTACTTTAGAGCTAGAACAAGTGGTTTTGACACCAGTCGATCTTGTTTGACGACCGGTTTTGGTCATCATAATTTGTTATATAAGGATATTTTTAGACAGACGGGGACGTAGATAAAATGTGAACAGACTGTACGGTATAAAAGTTGTCAAAAATAACAATCATGAGAAACTTCAAATTAAATATCCACGCAGTAATTACTTGCCCTTTTCGAATCTTCTCTGCCGTTGGATATTGAGAAAGACATTTTTGGATCAACAGATGACGCGTAACTCGTCATGAATTTGAATCATTAGCGAACTATTCAAATGGATTGAGCTGTACCTGAACATGTTCTCCGTTCTTAACTTATCTCTCTTTTCCACAACGATAGTAAGCTGTCATATGAGTACGCAGTCTGCAAACCCTCTATTCAGTGTGCAGGAAGAGCAGTATTGTCTCTATTAAAACTGCACAAATAGTGTCACAAAACAGTCGTAGTTACACATAAAAGTAACATATAGCTAGGTTACCACATGCATGTTAGTGGTTGTTTGAAAGTGAGTGTGTAGGGATGTGTACGTATGCGTGATTATCTCGGTACGGTTGTCCCCATTTTATTAACGACCATGAACGCAAGTTGTTTTCTGGTCCTCTAGTTCTTTTCCTTTTCTTACGTACAAGACTGTCATTGATTTTGTAGGTTACGAGTATCAGGCAGACGAAGCTTGATAAGGGATCCTCAATCGAAGCGCGGGAAACGGTCGCCTACCAGCGTAAGAAACTGGACTACAAGGCTGCTAGCCGCCACGTTCTGTGAACTGAACTGAGCTGAAGTGAAATTCTTGCTAGGGCTTCTTCCGAAGATAAGTCGTCTTGCCCGTCGTTTGATTTTGAGAACGACACTTCATTGGTCTGTCAGACTACGCGTAACTCGTTATGAACTTGAAGCATTTACCAATGGTTTAATATGACTGGAATATCTGAATATTTATTTTGGGTAGATTGCTTTTCTGCGAGAACGGGCAGAAATATTATGTTACAGTGGGCTTCCGGCATCCTTCGAGAATTACCTGATCCGGCATTACGGAAATCGTCACTCTCCTTGACAAATTTGGCGTTATCGGATCTGATCATGTTTTTCCTCACAACAGCTTGGCACTGGGTTTACAAGCACTTTTTTGCCAATCAGGACTGCGGCAATTTCTCATGAGCCATTCCACTTTTGAATGAGAATCAGCTGGATAGTCACAGCTACGGTGCCGCTCCCGCTTCTAGTAACCCTCATTCTTTGAAATCTGCGGAAGATTCGTTCATTATGAATGCTTGAATTGTTCCCATGAAGCTTCATAACAATCGGGCTTAATCTAAACCACGTGGTGATAAGTATGATTGCTGTCTGGTTTAGAGCCTCTGCGTAATGGCCAACGATGGTATAGCTTCTATGAGAATCCCGGCTGCAACCGTATTTTCTCGCTTGTCTGTTCTGTACGCATGATTTTGTGTACGCCTGCCATAGGAAGCCTGACATAAACTCAGTGCCACTTTCTCCAGTCGTGTAACCGATTGCACGCAGCGGATGCTTGCTCTTCCCCTAACGACTCGCCTACTATTTCATTCTTTAAGATCGTTTAACCGGATCTTTTTCGAACGTTGTTTAACGCACCCGAAGGTTCCACGCACTATTCACCTGTTGCGCTTCTGAGTGCCGCCAAGTGGGCTATAGCCCGTCTCGCGCTTCTCTTATTTCTCATCTTGGTAGCTGCCGTTGATCCCAGACTAGGCTAGAGCAAATTACTTATCATATTTCCAAACAATGCTGGCAATCGCACGAACAGTAGGCTGCAGAACGCAAACGGACGGCTGAAGAAGAGGACACACCCAAGAGACTTTCTAGCCGTCGCCATTCAGAAAATATGGATCAACAGTGAGTGGCTGATGAGGGAATATGAGATACAGACGACCTACGGATGCGACCGTCGTGAAGTTGTCGATGTTGACTGGTATGTGAAAAACATTCTTTACAGAATGACCACGTTCGCAAGTCATCTTGCCCAAATCATCTGAAGGGACGGACTCCTGGACTCCAGTTCGAAGCGATATTTGAGCGCAAGGTAAGCGCTTCTCTAGTAATCACGTTGAACATTGCAGTTTCGTGTGTAACAAATGGCGACGATTTTGTCGTGGATAGCGTTGATGGGACATGTGAATGTGCATTTTACCGTACAATGTGGCTGCCATGCGTACACATTCTGTCGATGTTTCGGAAACATTTCTACACCTACGGTAAGGTCTTTTGTAGTTTTCACTCCCCTTTACAAAGGCCATGTCCCCACTCATGAGCGGTGGCTGGCAGAGTACAACATGTCAGTTCGACGGTTGGTGGGCCCGCAGCTTTGGCCGCTTGCTGCAGCCAATTTCAACCGTCAATATAACGCCCTGCACCATGCACTTGAAAAACTACATGATTACAACAACCGCAATGCTCAGCTGCAAGCAGCCTGCAAACGAGGTGGGTGTAAAAGCCCTGTGGACACTGCGGTGACCCCGTATAGAGGGACAGTTATTGTTGTGATGCCAATCAGCTGATTTTTCACTCTTGATATATGCAAGTGGCAGACATAAACGAGTGTCCATTTTGTGGTAAACAGCTTCAACCTCATTCACCTGGCAAGTGCACGTTTCGAATCCTTATTTTTATTAGTTCCCTCTACTTCAGCCGTTGTACGCACTTCCCCAGTGATTATGGGATGCAAGTGGCACACACTATCCACAACGGATGTCGACTTAAGCTGATCCACTGACAGTGTGCCGCTTGCACTGGGGCCGGAGAAAGCGCAAGTCACCATCACTTGGAACGGTTTATCTGTTGATGTAATTGAGGAAAGTAAATTGTTTCATATATGTGTACACAGATTTCTTGCAGATATCGGATGTGATGAACGACATGATGATGAAGACTTTACCAGATATACGGTTTCAGTCATCCAGGAGGACACTCATAACACGTGAATATCGAAGCTTACATTCTGTGCTGAGAAAAAGCAGACATAGTATGTACCTCTTTCCACAATCACCGAATATATAACTCAAGTTTTTATCCCCACGTTTTCGTCCCCACTGACTTTGGTCGTCCACCTATATGTTCGACATAACTCTTTAGGTAACAAAAATGGATGGTGCAGTTGTAAATTTCTAAGCATGGAGTAGAATTTGACATAGCTGTTATGGTAGGACAAATGGATGGAGCAGTTTTAAGTATCTAAGCATGAAGAAATGTTTGGCATGGCCAGTAAGGTAGGTCAAATGAATGGAGTGGTTATAATTATCTACGCATGGGGTACAGTTTAGCATGGCTGAAGTCAGCTGGACGGGACAGCCTTTAAAATAAATGCATGCGGCATAATTAGGCGTTGATCATAGCTTCAGTCAACTGGACGGAGCAGCTACTGGTGTGAACCTATACTACACACTTAGGCGCTGGTCATAGCTCATGTCAACGGGACGGAGAACCTACTGGTGTGAACGCATACTACGCATTCATCTGTTGATCACAGCTTAAGTCAACTGGACGGAGCAGCTTTTAAGGTGAATGCACGCGGCATAATTAAGCGTTGATCATAGCTTAAGTCAACTAGACGGAGCACACATCAATGTCTACGCAAGGCATATGAATCGGAATAACAAACGCGTATGAGGGAAGGTTAACAGTAGTTTGCCGATCACGTTTCCTGGAATTCGTTTCCGCCGATTAATCTGTTACAGTAGTAGTAGTAGTAGTGTAGTATGCGTTCACACTAGTAACTTCCCCGTCCAGTTGACTTGAGCTATGGTCAACGTTGATACGAATAGCACGGCAGAAGTCAGAATAAACGTGTATTTAGACCGTTGGGAATAAGTTATAATGATCTCCCTCAGTTCTGGCCTCAAACGAGACAACATACTGGCAGCCGTCAGTGACCTCTACGGCCGGCGAGAACACAGACTAACAGGCATCGGAATCATAAGCGTCCATGATACGAAGATAGAAGGGTTGTAGCTGAAATGGTAGAAGTTGGAATCAATGTTTTCGTCGGATAAGTAACGAGCATCAAAGTAGGTTATTATCTGTCAGTAAATGAGCACTGATTCACGTACACATGGCAAGCCACATCTGAGCATATTCAATAAGCGATAAACAAAACAATACGCACGTTTTTAATGATAGACAAGGACATGTTACCCATGTGTACACCATACTGCAGGAAGAAACACCCAAGCGAAAACGTAGACAGCTTACCACCGGAAATACTGTAAAAAACAAGGCTGAACCAACAAACGTGGTGGCATGGATTTCATTAGGAATTACTATGATATTTCGTGTACAATGCAATGCAAACGCAACATGGTCGTAAATTAGAAATTCGATTAAATCTCCAAAACCACATGAAGATGAGCGTTTCTGCTAATTGGGATTAAGTATTCCACCCCAAAACCTCCGATGGAACCATTTTCAGAACGCAAAATCGATTACGAAAACCACCATGATGCTTTTACCTAAAAAAATGGCGACACACTTTTCTCAACAAACGTGCGAATATAGACCATTTTTAGGTATAGCCGATTTTTCCCATTGCAACACAACTATTATACTCAATGAAATTTGTATATTTGTTTTGTAATGTGAGTTTCAACATTTCTTGAAAAATTTGAAAAATATCTTTTCGCGCCTAAATAGCCATCTCCAACTCGTTTCGGCCTTGAAGCGCCATACCGGCGAATCGCACAATTGCCGTTACAAGCGTCGTAGTCTTTCTCGTTGGGAATGTTTTTCAATGTCATTCTTTCAGCGTACATCCGGATTTCATGGAAAAATTGATAACAATGGTGCAAACGAATGGCAAAGATGGCGAATATAACAAATAAAGCACAACTTACTTGTCCAGTTTTAGAGCCTTGTCCTACGTTAGAGTAGCTTTATAGGCTTTCCTCGCGTTTAAAGTTTTATAGAAAGCTTAGTATTCATGCATCAACAGCAGATCGATTGTCAAAATTAAAATCTCTCTTTCCTGCTTCATTTCGTCCAAATTTCAACAAAAGCATGTGTTTCCACGTCTATGATATAGATTTCCTTTATATTCTACCTTCCATTTTCCGAAATTACATGGAATGCCACTCTGCCTAATTTTTCCATTTATCCGTATACCATTGAGCTACCGCACATTCCTTGCTTACGTCTCCGGAAGATTCAAACAAAAAGGTCTTCACGCAACAGAATTATAAGATTTTGGGAACTTAAACATGTAACCAAATTTCAACAACTTAGGTAGCTAGAGCATAATTTTAACTAAAGGATAACAGAGATAATAACGGTCTACCGATTACACGCAGCCCCTCCGGCTACCTAGTAAAACGGTCGACACAAGTCCGGAGGAAAGTGAAGCCGTTGGAAGGCGGTAATGGTCTAACGGGGTCGACGTGAACGTAATGAAGAAGTGCGTCAGGTTCCGGAAAGACACCAATGTGGTCCTTGGTGTGCATATGTCCCTTAGAACGCTGTCACTCCAAACAGCAACGAGCCCAATTCCGGACGTCGTGATTCACTCCAGGCCATACGAGGCGTCTAGTGATACTTTTCATTGAAGCACGTATGCCGGGGTGCGATAGGTTATGTAGTACGTTCAACACTGCACGACGAAACGATAAGGGCACTACAGGCCTAGATACGGTCTGTGAAACGTCGCACAGGATGGTACCCTCAGAGGAAGTTAATGAAACAGGCACGTTGGCAGAGTCGCTCTATCTCCGGGTCGCCTGTTTGCGCAGCGGCCATGGCGGCCAAATCAAGAGAAACAGGCGTAGAATTGCTTACCTGGTTTACCCGTGAGAGGGCTTCAGCGACAGGATTAAGGACACCCGATACATGCCGTATGTCTGTCGTAAACTGGGAGATATAATCCAGGTGCCTGATTTCCCTGTCGGACGATGGGTTTAAAGAATACACCAATGGTTTATGGTCGGTGTAAACCGTGAACCGTCGGTTTTCAACAGAATGTCGAAAATGGCATATAGCAAGATAGATGGCTAGCAATTCCCGTCCAAAAGTACCATATCGAGTCTCGGCGGGTTGCAACCGTTTCGAGAAGAATGCGAGGGGTTGCCAACTGCTTCCAACGTACTGTTGCAGTACGGCGTCAACAGCCTTATTGGAAGCATCGATTACGATGGTCAACTGAGCACTAGGGTCTGGGTGAGCAAGCAGGGCTATTTTGGATTAGCCTCTTTAAGCTCTCTAAAGACTGTATGCGCTGACTCGGTAAATGACAGGTTAGGATCACATCCACGGAAGAGATTGGTCATTGGTTGCATTACACGCGCGCGACGAGGGTTGAATCGATGTTAATAGTTTACCAGGCCACAGAATCTACGAAGCTGCCTAAAAGAAGAAGGTTCAAGATAATCATGGATAGCCTGAACTTTGGAAGGAAAGGCAGTAATTTCGTCGACTGAAATTCGGTGACCTAGAGACTCTGTGGTCGAATTGCCTAGTTCGCATTTTGTCGGGTTGACTGTAGTACCGTAGTTAGTTAATCGTTCGAACAAACTACATAGATGCGAAAGGTGCTCCTCCTCAGATGAGCTAGCAACCAAGATGTCGTCGAGGTATGGATACACAAAGTCCAGACCGCGAGTGACTTCGTGTATAAAGCGTTGAAAATTCTGAGCGGCACGGGTCAATCCAACTGTCATTCGCAAGAACTCGAATAGACCAAATGGGGTAACCACAGGGGTCTTGGGTATATCTTCCGCCGCCACTGGAGGTTGATGATAAGTACGAACCAAATCAATTTCGCTGAAGATATTTTTGTTCGCGAGGCAGGTCGTAAGATCCTGCATGCGTGAAAAGGATACATGTCAGGGACTGTTAAGACCACGGTAGTCACCGCAAAGACGCCAGGCTGCTGATTTCTTGGGAACCAGGGGCAGTGGTGAGACAACTCCTGAAAAATATCGTTCAGCACTGGGGAAACCTACCTCCTCTTCCTTCTCACTTATGAGTCTTTTGGGATTGGGTAGCCCGCTGAGAAACATTTGTGCACCGAAGACTAAATAACCTAACTACTCTAAATAACGGACTCAATCAGAGCACCATCAGTCCGCGACCGATCATCTTCTTTCACACCATTCTCTTGTGCTTCCTGCTAGCTGGACGTTGACCTAGCAATAGACATTACATTTTGGTCATCCCATTGTTGCAAGCCTATATGGTGTAACAAAAGCCCCTGTTTACCCTAGCAGCCTTTTGTGTGGTAGCTCTGTAGTGACCTCCCAGAGCAGCTTAACTTTTTTTGATATTTTGTTGTACAATTTGACACCTCCTACCAATGCATGTTTGTTTAGCCCAATTGCATACTCTATTCCCGCAAGCGTAGCAATTCTTCACTTATCCGTTCCGCGCGCTACACGCAGGACGCTTACTGGCTGTATATTTTCTTTCTCCATGGTCGTTATTGAATCGTTCGCTGACGATTCAAGTTCACAACGGGTGACGCGTAATCTGTTGATCCAAATATGCTTAACTCAATATCCAACGGCAAGGAAGATAATCTATCTTCGAAACGGTTAATGAGAAGGCGCTCGTAGAAACTGGATTTAGTACGGTACTAATTGAAACAATATACATGAAAACTAAATATCTCACCTCGAATGTGAAATATCCTCAGAAATTGAATAAAGAATGTGCCTGTACAACAAATCTGACAACTGGGCACCGCTCAGTAATGGAGGACTATAAAACGGAATTGAGTTCACTCAAGCAAATGGTAATTGGTTGGGTCGGAACAAAATGACTGTTCACGCATCGACAAATGATAAGAATTATAAGCTACTCAAGAAAGGATAAGGAAGAAGAATGTCTTATTTTGACATTTAAAAATGCACAAGGCTCTGACTGAATGAGAGTAAGGGGAACGATTACAGTAGCCGGTGTAAGAAGGGAAATGGTCAATACTGTTTATTCTCAAGGAAAATTAAGGAAAGATAGGGCCACCCTTCAACACTGATCACGCAAAGCACAGCGATCTCAAAAATGATGCAACAGACCTCAACAGCATCAACAGTCGTGGCAATATATAGAGTACTGCGCTGTTTTTTGTTTTCTGAATTATTGTCATCGGGTAACTCATCGAATCTGGAGTGACACTTTGTGGGAGAGTTTCCATAAAAGAGGTGTGGTTTACGGAAGGTGAGAATTTTGCACCAGTAACCTGGCAGCCGGTAGGATATTATACACATATCTATCACATATATTACAAGTAAGGAGGTTTACATGGCTTCTAAATTGGCCCATGACAACTTAACTTCAGGCAGCTGATCTGAAACTACGTTGATTAAGTAATCTTATGCAAAGGCGATTGGTTTACAGAGACATCCGTGCCAGTGTGGTGACCAACGATCGTGTGGCTTCTCTAAGGATCCTGGCTGCAACCGTGTTTTCCCGCCTGCCTGTTCTGTACGCATGATTCTTTGTATGCCTGCAATAGGAGGCCTGATATAGACTCAGTGCCACTTTCTTCAGTCGTGCAACTAATTGCACGCAGCAAATGCTTGCTCTTTCCTTAACGACTCATCTATTATTCTATTCTCCAAGGTCGTTTAACCCGAACCTTTTCAAGCGTTGTTTAACGCACTCGAAGGTTCCACGCACTTTTCGCCTGGCGCGCTTTTGAGTGCCGCCGAGTGGGCTGTGGCCCATCGCGCGCTTCTTTCCCTTCTCCTCTTGGTTGCTGCCGTTGGCTCCAGACTAGGCTAGAGCTAACTACTTATCATATTTCCAAACATTGCTGGAAATATACGTGCCTGTTGGGACTACGTTTCCATTGCTCTTCAGGAAAGGCGTTCTAAATTGTTAGTGGACGAGGGTCTAGCGCATGCTCACTTTTCCACTACACCGGTTAATGTTCAGTACTCTACACGGAACTTGTCGAACATTGTGCAATCGGATGTCAATCGAGTCACAATCCTTAGTTCGGAAGCATTCGATTACAGCTGATTCAGTTTATACGGTGAAGCAGCTACCGCGGTCGCAGGTTGGCGTCGTTCAACAATCTGGGGTAGTAAAACGGACGTACTTGAGGGACCTTGCTTTGGAGAGTTTAGCTGAAAACGGCGCAAAGATTTTGATGGGATAATACATCCATGAGGCAGAATGAGTAGTGGAACATAGGCTGAGAACTGGCAATGAATCTTATGCAATTAAGACCATTTTCAGTAGGGGTCTCGTAGGTTTGTGTCGTACTATACCTCGAAATAAACGCTGCGTAAACATCGTCGGAGCACGTCAGGTCTCGCCGCATGAAATGGTCGGAAGGAAATGTGTGCTAGATTTGACTGACGAAGACACTTTGGAAGACGAAGAGGTTCCTATGAACAACTGCCTATCAGTAAATTAGTAACATTCAGTAACATTTTAGGGCAGTTACTATAAGACAGACCTGCCGTGGAGACAAGATGACTGGGCATTCTATAATAATGGAGAGGTGGCTGAAGAACGCTTTGTTGCACTGAAACCAAAGTTTATCTAAAAACTCGCATCCGCCCACCAATGGATAAGGGCCTTCAAAATCAAACCCGGCCAGTGCGGCGTCTGAAGGTGTGTCTCAAGTCCAAGGAAAGAAGCTGAAACTCTAGCTGCTTTCTGCTGAATCCAGAGGAGTAATGGCCGAAGGGGCTCACTTTCTTGCACGTGTTAGAGAAATACTCTGGGTCTAGATTATTTTTTGTCGTGATCACGGAATCCAACTTCAGTTTACTATTGGACCAACGACTGTCAGAGTGCCCTAGTTGGACCAAGATATTGCGAGCCCACGCTTGTTTAACCGTTATGTTAGCTATATTTTGGTGCAGATATGGACTGAAAAAAGTGCATCATTCAGACTGGAGCTAATTTGCGTACCTGAAACGAATACCTGTTGCCTTTAAGTAATGATGTTCGCACAACAGCACAAGATTTCCAGTGCCAATTGTCGGCATCATAAGCTCGGATGTGGTGGGCAGACGTGAATGACGATGGCCAGCTGGCATAGACGTAGTCTTGTATCTCGACGGTAGAATCCGACCGGAGAATGGAGACAATGGGAATCAGATGACCATTCTCTGTCACAGTACTGTCACAAGCTTTTTGATACGTCACTACCACGAATCTGAAGGGCGCGCGGATGCCACGCATGTTTTTGTTAGCATTACAAACACCTTTGGATTGTAAAGGGTAGGGACGCCGTTAAACGAGTGCCAGGTGAGAAATGTCAGTAAAAAGACGTACACTAAGCACTACCGTCAAGCAGTGGCGCTCATCCGAGCAATGACAATGTCAGCGGACGGTTACCCATTAAGATACGGCGGGATGGATTGTTTCGGTCCATTCAAAGTGCGTAGAGGAGGAAACGTGTTCAAACGGTACGGCAGCACAATTACCTTTATGTAGACTCGTTCCATTCACATAGAAGTAGCTCATTTCATGATTATGGACTCCTCTATCATGGTGTTGATGCGGTTTTTGGGAAGGCAGAGCATGCCGGAGAACACTTACAGTGACAGCTGGTCGAATTTTTTAGGAGTCAACTTGGAGTTAAAACGAAGATTACCATCCCCACACTAGTATGTTCAAAGATAGAACGACAACGTGCGCGGGTGATTGCTATTTCGATCCTCCGGGTGTAGGTCATCGATGTGGAGATTAGGAGCGAATCATTTGAACAGTGACATCGGTGTTGCCTTCAATAGCACAACAGCAGTTAATGAATGAAGAGTTACTTCTCACTCACATGATGGAAGTCGAGCGAATCGTCAACGATATGCCACTCATGACTGTATATGACAATCCAGTTGATCTTTAGGTGCCTCGGTAATTTGCTCTTGTTGTTCTCAAATGTAGGCCTGATTACACGTGGAAAAACACTACATGAACGTTACACCAAAGGCTGAAGACAAGCACAGCACCTATCGCACGTGTTATAGAGAGGCTGACGGCGTGAATATCTACCGGAGTAACATATTACTCGCAAGCAGCTGGAGACTGCGCGATTTTCAGGTAGGCAATGTGATTCTCAAGGATATGGCTTCCAGGGGTGGTTGGCACTACGGCGTAATCACCGAGGGGAGTTACTTCTTTTCTCTTCCTTTCTTCCATGAATTTGGCACGATGAGGGATTTTTGGGGGCCGCCTCCTACGCTTCAAACAGCATTTCTTCGGTCTGCTTCACTAGGTAATTCTATCAGTGACCCCATAAAACCGCGCACACTATTCTTTTTCAAACCCCGCATCAAGCACGCGAAAAAGTCAAATTTCCAATGGGTGACAACTCCAAAACAGCCTCAGGGAGAGCGGAATTCAACAGGGACACAAAGGCCGCAAGGCGAGACACCAAGAATGCTGGTCAAGCGTCCTGTAGAGTTGTTGTAGGCGCGGTCGTTGATGTCGCGCTCGCATCCTCGAATGAGGGCCGTCAGAACAACGCAGCAGAACAGCCCGAGTCCAACTCTACCACCCTCCTCAATTTTAGGTCTTCTTTCCCGAACTATTCCTTGCACTATTTTCCCTCCTTTCTCCCAAAGTTAGATGAAGAAGTAGCTCTCAAGTGCATGTATACGAACTGAATGAGTCTGTTCAATACATTCCGGGGAATCAGGCAGTTAAGTCATGACACTCAGAGTTGACATCAGTGAAAATGAACTGAGTGTCCGTAGGTATTTAGTTTATCGAGCTGACTCCACCCGAGGGGGAATGGATGGCCCTGGGATTTCCCTTCAATAGCATCGTCTGACACCATAGGTTGTTGGTGGATTTCAGTCCTCTGGTAAATGCGGTAATCTGTGACTTCGAATAGCATTATGTGGCCAAGACTCATTCCTAACGGGGTTATTTATCGCTGTCCCTCATCCTACGTCTTCGACGATGACACTCTTTTCGTATACCTAGGAAACTTTCTAGGCCTACAACACTACTCATCTGCTTATTATGTGTGACTTTAATGCATCTGAGATAAGCTGGGCATCAGCTTCTGGCCAGATCGGTGAAGGTCGACTCTTGACTTTCTTATCAAAGCTGATGCGACGGAGAACGTGAACACGGCAGAATCTCACTCCCAGTTCGACGAGTTACCCAATGACAATAACTCAGAAGAAAACAAACAACGCATTACTCTACATATTGTCACGACCGAGGAACAAGAAATGGTGCAGCCAGTAAACGTCCTGCATATAGCGCACGGAACGGAAAAGTTTTACGCTAGTGGGAATAGAGCATACACTTGGGCCAGACCAACATGCCTCATCAGGAAGAGTTAAATTGCACATCAGAATGCCAACAAAAATGATGAATTCTAAGAGGTCACTACAGCATCTCAACGTCAAGCCCAGCATCGTTGTGGTCACATTCACTCTTTACTTGATCTAAACATCACTGATAAACAGTGACCATGAAGCCGCCACTTGGACACAGTGACCACTATCTGCTCACCTTTGATCTTATCCGTAACTGGTTACAACCACCACCAAAAATATCCTCAGTTCACAATCTTGATAAGATTCAGTCGAACGACCTGAGAAGCTGCCTGTGTTTACTTCGTCTTGAATATGGCTTCGTGAAGAGGACTACTGCGCGTTTCGGAGCGCAATCGAGGAAGCGGACGACTTATTTGTACCGCACAATCTGTGCACTTTCTCCTATTGGCCACCCCTTCAGCCCAGAATATGCACTCTTCGAGGACCGTTCCAAGTTATTCGCGGAACATAAGCAAACGGGACACTGGGAGGACCTAAGCGCGTTCTACAGTGTTCGAAATAGGCGTAGGCGGGATATCCTTGAACACACCAAAGTCGTACAAAAAATATCTTCCTAAGATCCCGCGGAAATAAGAATTACCTATTTCAGCATATGCGACGAATAATAAAGAATAGACCCGCGGCATTTTCTTCGCGACTGCCCGGCGGGGAGAATTCATCTGATTCCTCAGTTGTGGTCGAGTTGTTCAGGGAGTGCCCTCATTAGTCCACAATGTTGCACCGCCGAACTGGCACCCTATACCACCGCTGCAGAAGTTCCAGCAACCATTCGTTGCCACTGAGTTGTGTGTTTCATCCAAGGCTAGTCCATATAGCGCAATGGGTCCTGACAAGATCCAATCCAGAATTCTCAAAGAAACAGCCGCCAGTCTGGCAGAACCCCTTTATAAGCTGCTTAACCAGACACTCCGGACTGGCAGTCTACCTAGTGAAAGGAAAGAGGCAGCAGCCACGCCCATAGTTAAAGCTGGCGACCGGCAATCTCTCGCTAGCTATCGACGAATCAGCCTTACTGGCATTCCGTGCAAAATAGTGGAGCGCCTACTAAAGCGTGCCATTCTCAGCTACTTCTTATCAAACCATCCTTTTCCTTGCACCCAGCATAGCTCCCTTCGAAACCGGTCGGGCATAACAAACAAGCTCATTTTCATGGATTGTCTGACGGAGACCAAAGACAATTACCTCATCTTAGGTGTTATCTCCTATGACTTTGTCGGGGCTTTCGACCGTGTCCCACATGGCCCCCTGAAACACAAACTGGAAGTCTATGGTATTCAAGCAGAGGTACTTCGCTGGATTGCGGTGCTACACCCTGTTTTCACTGAATGCCTTTCAGGTCACAATGAACAAGAAAAACCGACTGGATCCGGGACCATTGGGCCTCTGCCTCGAACCCGTGTGTCAATCGCTGAATCGCTGAATTCCTCGACAACAAACCTTTCGGAGATAAAACCGAATCAGATCTTTCCTATCCCTCTTTCATCTCTATGGGAGTTCCTCAAGGGTTAGTGTTAGGTACCCTGTTATTTCTGATCTACATCAACGACCTTCCGGAGAGTATTTCCAGAAACGCCCTTCTATATGACGACGACCTAAAAATCTGGAATGCCACTGATCACAGTGTACTACAGATTGATCTTGATGCGATTAAACGTTGATCGGACGACTAGAGCCCCCCACTAAATGACAATAAGTGTGCATAGGTCACTCGGTGGAGACTCCGACAATGCCTTCGTGATTCATAGTGAATATCATGAAAATCGATGTGAAGAAAGATCTGGGCATCTGATTGTCGCCTAACATGTCTTCTGTGTATCACCATGAGATGGCAACAAAAATGGGTTTGCCGTTCTTAAGATGATTAAGCGCACTTTCCCCGCAAACGCAAGTGAGCGTTTAAAACACTATACGGGATTCATGTAAGACCGCTCTTAGAGTACGTTGATCAAGTCGTGTATTACGACCTGAAGAAAGACATATTAGCCGTTGAGCGTGTTCAGCTCCCGGCTACTGACCTAGTCATGGGTCTAAAAAATGTCGCATACGACTCGCGACTTGAAATCCTTGACATGTATCCACTTGAATTTCGACGACTCCACGGTAATTTACTTCTCACACACTTCTTCGTTAGAGTAGGTCCCGTTGAACAATTCTTGATTATAGCGACTGATGACAGTCGGCGAGGACATAACAGAAAGCTTTTCAAGCCGCATCCTCGGATCTTCCTTAGGCAATAGTACTTTTCTTATAGGGTTATTAACCATCGAAACAGTCTTCCTTCTAAAGTCGCTAGAAGCGCTACTAGAGATTGCTTTAAAACACTGCCTGATTCCCACCTGCTTAAGATGTCTCTACGCTAATAATGTTACTCTGTTCTTGGTATTTACCGTAATCCCCTGGGTTTGATGTCTATCTTTCAGGTCAGCAGACGCCCGCTTATCAATGAGCAAAGAGAACCAACTGGACCCGGGTATTTTAGGCCTCTGCCTTGGACCCGAGTAGCAATCGCTGAAACTCAGGTATTTCCTAGTGATGACGGACACAAACGGCAAACGTAAGTAAGGAGATCAGATGGCATTGTGGGACAGGATATGAGATCACTATGTTTCCAGGAGGCGTCCACAGGATACCACTACGGGTCTCTCTGTCAATTCAGTCGATCGCTGCTGCTCCTACTGCCACCTGGAGGTTAGAAAACTGGTCGGTTTTCGAAGCCCAGTGTTGCTTTTGTTAAGGTATTTTGCACTAATTTTCAGATTGATGAATTTCGTCTAATTGGTGTCGAAAGTTGACCCTATGTTTAGTACCTTCTCTTAGTAAGCTGCACTAGTCACCATTTTTTTCTCACTGCAGCTACTCTGACCTATAAGAATCGCCCTAAGTGGTATCCGAGTGTAGCCAGTGAAAAAAATCCTCGAACATGTCTGAGATTCACTGTAGTGCCTCATCGATTGTAAAACACTGACTGATTGCACGGTAGGTGTAGTATACCGCTGCCTAGCCCATAGCAATAAAGTGAATTAATTCTTTTCCACCCAAGACTACTTTCGTGATGCTGGCTCCAGGGTTCGTACACCCAAGGTTTCCCCAGCCTTATATTAACACGGATCGGAAGTCACAGTGAGAAGACGGTGAATCTGCAAACAAACTTTATTTAGTTATTTACTCACCGTACACAAGCGGACTTCAACGCAACGAATAAGGGCGCTAGGGAGCTGGACGTGAGAGAACCTTCAGCACAACCGCACGGCAGCCGCCAGAAAGGACGAATGTCAACAGAAATCCCAGTTGACCTTCAGGATTCAAACAAGTGTCATCCTGCTGGGCGGCGTTCCCAACGGCAGTAGCTAAAACACTGTTATCCTAGTGAATGTAGCCTACAATGGTAGATATGGCGCAGATTCCTAATATACTTACAAGTAAAACTGCAATACCTACGCCAACACACTAACTTTGATGCTAGAGGTTTGTAGTAAATTTACATTCACAAGGTAATGTGGGCCAAGGCGGTGGTACTGGCAAGGCAACTCTCACGCCGCGGGGAGTTTAGGATTTTGGGGACGTCGAAGGTGATCTCACTACAATACCCACTCATGCAATTGGGGACTTTATGTGTATCCCGTTAATGAAAGTGGCCCCTAGTAATGCTTTACTGCAGACAAGTTTGGACCAGAGAACTAGAAATTAGGCGTCAATAAAATGTCAATAACACGAATTGGCAGTGAAATCACCAGGGTCCATCAGGTAACTATGAAACCCCGGCGAGCAAAACTCTTATAACAGTAATGCACTGTAATAAGGGCTAACGATTCAAGTTCTCGCCCAATTACGCGTTATCTGACAATCCAACAACTGCCTTTCGCAATATCTAATAACAAGGAAGATAATTTAACTTCGAAACGCTTACGGAGAAGGCCCTGGCAAGGGCCGGATTTATTTTGGTGCTAATCACATAACCAAATATGAAAATTGACCCCTTCATTTCCCGTGTGAAAAGTACTCAAAAAGTGAATATTTAATGTGTTTGCACAACAGTGTCCGCAACCAGGTGCCGCTCATTATTGGCGGACGATAAAACGGAATTGAGTTCACTCAAACAAATGATCATTGGTTGGGTTGGAGCGAAACGACTTCGCCCATCGAGAAATGATAGAAGTTATAGACTACTTGAGAAAGATTATAAATGAAAGTGTCTGAATTTGTCGTTTAGAAATGTACAGGGCTCAGACTGAGTAGAAGGAAAGGAAACGGTCACAGTAGCTGCAGTCAGAGTAAAGATGATTAATGCAGTTTTTTTCGGAAACTTGGTAAGTAAGTAGTGAGTGAATCTTCCAAAAATAAACGTATCAACCACAGTAATCTGAACAATATGCCGACAAAAATTTAGCAGTAACGACAGTCAGTAATATATAATGATTGCGTCAAAAAATTGAAAACGGACAACACAGTGGCTGTAACAAAATTAGTTACACTTTTAAAACACTGCGTTCCCTTGATCCAATTCACCAGTAACGATAGAAGACATACGTCGCGAGATGTTAACATTTATTATACACTGCCGTAGCCATAAACACAACTCTGATATCTACGTCATGTCGGCGCACAAACTATCTGCTATGCACAGAGTTATTTCAAATGAAACATTATTATCTCTCTCACCGAGGATTTGAATAGTATTAGCCCATCATTGCCAAGCGATTCAGAATTTTGTGATACTGGCACCGGTTTGTGTCCCCCGAGAAATCTCTGTTGACCTCTGTCCTACAGGTTGTTCTAGAGACTTTACTCGAGATCTCAGGCGTCAACCCAAGACTTGTCCTTCAGCCTAATGTGTTATCCACTGGGATATGAAATTTATCTGCAGCGTTGGATGCCGCCAGATGCGAACAGCTGAAACACTGAAGTTTATTGATCAAAATGGCGCTAGTCCACTACAACATGGATGCCGCAGTCGTGTGTTGGACGAAGCTTGCAGACAAAAATAAGCCTCGATAAGCAGACGCCAAGCACATCTGGAGGAGGGAAGCGATAGCACGATATTCGTTTGGTAGCCGTTGACAATATTCATTATTTGATGACAAGCAAACCGCCTGGAATAAGCAATCGAATAATGTTCGTGCGTCCACGAATCCGTCAAAGGTAGCATGGGATATTCGTAGAACTTATGGTCCAGCTGCGTGTCACAACGACGATGTTTAGTCACCCCGAGATCGGTGGGCACAGTGCGAATCGGACATACACATAGACTACTAGCATGTTAGCTGCCACAAACACCCGATTTCAGGTGGATGCGAGCGGTATCACAGACTGAACTGTGGGAAAACTACCACTGATTTGATTACGCGACAGCAGTACATTCGCGAAGTACGTGTGAGTCGAGTGTTGTGATAGACCGAATGTAGCACAGATCTCATAATGATCATGACTGATATGTTTATTCCCGTTTGCTAGCTCGTATATTGTAGTTCATCTGGACTGGCAAAGCAGATGCCCATGTTAAGGGTTTGACGGCTGTCATGTGTTCGATAGAAGGTCGATGATAACGCCCATTATACTCATTTATTCCTTTCACGTTGAACATTCTACTTACATTCAAAATCTTCTTGGCATCGATTACGGGCATTTCTTACAAAGGGTGATACGACCTTTCGAATTACCTGCGTGACAAAGCATTCCCTCACGAATGTTGACCTCGATGTATGACTAAATCTTGATATCGTTTGCCTACCAAAACTTGCTCATATTTAATCCCCATTTCTGTACCTTGGTTTCAACAACGCTTTATCGACCCGCTGTTACGTGACTTTTGTACTTGATCCTGTTCACGCAAATCGTTAGACTCAGAACTTGTGAAATTAGTGAATTCAATATGGAGGTTTGTTTTATTTTCCTCCATTTGGTTTTTTAATCATCCTCTTGTTTCCTAACACTTCATTAGTGAGAAACTCACCATTGAGACCATTTTCGTTTTTGAGTCCGAATGGGTTGCTAGGCGAGCTCAGAACATTTGGTCGCTCGCCCCGTTACAGAGGCGACTACTCTAAATTCGGTCTATCGGCGTAGCTTGAAGAACCTCGGAACATCCGGGATTTACACGGCAGACTGAATGTCTAAATACCAAACGAGTCAAAGACGGTTAACTGTTCGCCAGAATCGGTGATCCAACAAGTCGATGAGTTCCATTTTGATGCTATCGGTGGCGTCACGTTTGATTCTTGGTTCCATTTATATGAAGATATTTTTCGGGTGAAGATGGCACAGCTTCCCGAAGACAAAAAAAGTCAGACTATTACTGTGAAGACTGAGCACAACAGAACACGAACGATTTGTAAATTTCATCTTGCCAAAACATCCCGTAGATTTAACCTTCGAGGAAACCACAAGGACGCTGTCACAAATTTTTGATGAGCAATCATCCTTAGTTAATATTCGCTAACAGAGAAAATTCGTTAACAAAGAATTCCAGCGATGACTGGGTACAGTGTGCAGCTAATGTTAATCGGGAATGTGAACGTTCTAAACTTCGTAGCATGTCGGACGACCAATTCAAGTGTCTCATCTTTGTATGTGGTTTGCATTCACCCCAAGAAGCAGATATACGGACCAGAATTTTGAACAAGATCGAGCAGTGTCAAGATATCACTCCTTAGAGTGTCGCAACAGAATGCCAGCGACTAGTCAACCTGAAACACGAAACAGCAGTCATTAAGCAGGCTGCTTCAACGGGTCCTCCAGAAATGATTTATGCAATCAGCAGCAAGAACATGATTAAGGAAACAAGCCACCAGCCGGCAATAAATTCAAAACCACCATAACCATGCTAGTACTGCAAGAAATGGCACTTTGATCGTCTCTGTCCGTTCAAAAATCACATATGCAACATATGTGGAAGGAGAGGTCACAAAGAAATATGCTGTCGCGCACTAGTACAACCATCCCAACGTCAAGGAAACTTTCACAGACGTCCGAATTTCTCCTCCAGCAAGTCAAAGGTGGTAACCACAACGTTTAACATTGATGGGGAATCCAAACGCAAGTATGTTACCCTTTACATTAATAGTGTTCTTACCCGCTTGCAATTAGACACCGCTTCTGATAGCACTTTGATTTCCGGCGATAGGTGATGAAAGCTTGGGCGGCCTCCACTACTTCCAACGCATCATACGGAGCGAAGCGCCTCTGGCGGAACCTTGAAGCTAGCCGGGGAAATAACACGTGAAGTGACGTTTAGAGACAGCTGAATCAAAACTTGTTGTTTCATCACAGATCACCCAGGTTTAGATCTACTAGGCCTTGATTGGGTGGACGACTTAAAATTACCACATAAGCCGATAAACAGCATATGTAGTCAAAAGAAAATACAAAGTCGATCAGAAACGCTGCTTTTCGCGTCAGGAATTCAACGTCAGATTGAGGAATTCAAGATTCGGCACGCGTCTATTTTTGAATCAGGCCCCGGTCTTTGTACAAAAGCGAAGGCAACTCTAACATTACATCCAGGAGTGAAACCAGTGTTCAGACCCAAAAGACCAGTTTCATATGCTGCTCTGCCGATTGTGGATAGCGAACTTGATCGGTTGCAAGCAGAAGGTAACATACAGTCAGTGGATTACTCGGAATGGGCTGGTCCCATTGTGGTTGTCAAGAAAGCTAACGGTGGAGTTCGAATATGTGCTGACGTTTCTACTGGCCTGAACGCGGCGTTAAAGAATTACGAATATCCTCTGCCAGTGCCAGAAAATCTTTTTACGAAGCTCAAAGGGGGACAATGTTTTGCCAAAGTGGATCTTTTTGACGCATATCTACGGATACCCGTGGAAGAAGCGTCGAGGAAATTGCTGACAATTAATACACACAGGGGCTTGTTCCAGTACATAAGACTACCATTCGGCATCAAAACTGCACCAGAAATCTTCCAGCAGATGGTGGACACAATGCTGTTTGACCTTCCCGGTTGTGTTGCTTATTTGGACGACGTTATAACCATGGGCTGTGACGCTGCAGACCTGGTACAAAAACTGGACATGTTATTGTCAAGAATTAAGGAGTATGGATTCCGGCTGAGGAAGGAGAAGTGCATTTTTATGTTGCACAGTGTCAAATATTTTGGGTTCATTATTGATCAACATGGACGCCATCCGGATCCGGCCAATGTTGGAGCAATCAAGGCGATGCCATCACAGAAAGCTGTATCCGGTCTTCGTGCCTTTCTCGGACTTATTAGCCATTATGGAGCTTTTATTCCTACACTTCATCAACTCAGAGGGCCGCTCATCAAACTTCTAACAAAGGATTCAAAACTGGAATGGACAACAGAATGTCAACAGAGCTTTGAGAAAGTTAAAGCAATGATTACTTCTGACCCACTTCAATCCGTCTCTTCCAATAGGGGTTGCATCTGACACATCAAACTTTGGAATCAGTGCGGTAATTTCCTATATCCTTCCAGATGGATCAGAAAAATCCAATGCGCATGCTGCCAGATCATTGACACCAGTCGAGAACTATAATCAAATTGAAAAGGAGGCACTTTCCATCATTTTCGAAATCAAGAAGTTTCACAAAATGCTGTATGGTAGGTGGTTCACTTTTCTCACAGATCACAAACCTCTGCTGACTATTTTTGGTTCAGAGAAAGGCATTCCGATTTATACTGTAAACCGACTGCAACGCTGGGCGACAATGTTACTCGCTTACGACTTCAATATTCAATACCGGAAGACGCACGAATTTGGCAAAGCCGCTGCCTTGTCACGCCTAATCAACTTGAGGCAAACAGAATCTGATGACCCCACCATTGCGTCAGTTACAATTGGACCGGAGGTTCGTCAAGTCACCTTCGACAACATAATAGCCCATTACTGCTATGACCATCAAGAACTCAAAGAATCACAACGAAGTTTTACAGAAGATGATGCAGTATGTGCGCACAAGGTGGAATAAACATAACCTGGACTTCAACATCCGGCAGTTTTTTCATAGCCGTGACTCCCTCTCCATTATCGACGGTTCTCAGGTTTGGCGACCTCGTCGTCATGCCGCAACTGTTACGTGACAAAGTACTGAAGCAGTTTCATACCGGCCATCCAGGTATCAGTCGAATAAAAGCTCTCGCTCGCAGTTATGTGTATTGACCGCAGACGGATTCGGAAATTGAGCGGACTTGTTGAAGCTGTTGTCAACTGAAGCACCCTCGAAGTGTCCGTGGCAACCACGACCAGATGCAGAAAAACCGTGGCAACGTCTCCATCTGGGTTTTGTGGGGTCAGTTAATAGTCAATACTACATGATATTGGTTGTTTCGTTCGCCAAGTGGCCGGAAGTTCTTCCAGTGACAAACCCGAACTCAATATCACCAATATCAGAGCTCAACAATTTATTCAGTTAATTTGACATTCCAGAAACTATTGTATCGGATAATCGATCATAATTCACATCTGCAACTTTCCGGATATTTTACGAGCATCATGGCATACAGCAAAAATTTTCTCCCCCGTATCACCAACAATCTAATGGTCAAGCTGAAAGGTTCGTAGATACCTTCAAGCGGGCATTACTTAAAGCAGAAGGAGAGGAAACTCTAGTAGATGTCATTCAGCACTACTATGTCATTCGCACTACGCCTAATCGCAATACACCAGGAGGGATCTCGCCAGCTGAATGTATGTTCGGACGGAAAATTCGCACACTGTTCGACAACATCAGACCATCACCACTCACATCCGCCAACGAAGTACACAGGACAGGTTATGTACAATGCATTCGGCGTTTCAATATTGGCGACTCAGTGCTTGCACGAGACTTCCAAGATCAAAGTAAATGGACCCCTGCTGTGATCTCAAAACGTAATGTAAAGGTGATCTACGAATTCACTGTGGGAGAATACATATCAACCAGTTACGGCGGAACTCTGGCTTACTTCTGATCAAACCAGACTCAACTTTATTACACTGAGACAAGCTATTGGACACCTTTGAATGGGAGAAAAAGGCTGACTTGCCGCTGTCAAACATCGGCGAGACAACACCAATTTCTTTCCCTCTTAGACAGTCCAAACAAACAAGGAAATCCGTGAAATCCCCGCAAGTGAATCCAAGATGTCAGTCCTATGACACATGCCTTAAAAGGGAAGGTGTTAGGAGACGAATTCATAATAACAATCTAATCAGGTCATCGGTGACGGCTGACGAAATCATTAATCGTAACAAACCAATCAGGCCATCGGCGACGGCTGACGAAATCAGTCACCAGCAAACGCGGGTGTGCATATCGGCGTGGAAGTGAGCGTGGGTGTCGCGCTAGTCTGAGGAAACAATCAGAATGCAACGGCTATGGAATTGGCCCTACTTGGCCACATGATCGTGAAGTGATATAAACAAGCGGACAGTGATTCAACGAGTAAATGGCCATTTTTGGCAATTATTTCATGCCATATATTTACAGGCATTTCATTTATTTGTCGAACTGGAAGTCGGCAATACAGCGTGTTTCTCCGCAGTCGTGTTCTTCCTGAATCCGCACAAGTAGATTGGGTGTAGCAGTCAAGCTGTAATATAACGTTTGGCAAAGGAAAGGCGCGTCATATCAATTTATTTGCTGTGTTGATTCAGTTGTATACCACTAGTTCACACACAAATCGCGTTGCGTTGTTTGCCGTGGAGAAGTCGTCGGAAGAAAAGCACAGAACTATGAAATTGAGAAAAGTCCTGTATGAAGATAAGTGAAACCAACGCTGTGGTCACCGCCAGAGTAGGAATAACCAACCCCTAGGGTCCATGTACATATATATAACCACTATATATAAATTAAATCTCCTTGTAATCGTGCTCATCAGTTTTGTCCAGTGGCATGTGGCTGACGAGTTTGTGCAGCGGTGGGTAGTTTGGATCATTGGAACAGGCTAATAATCAAAGCATCCGGCTTAACCCAAGTGTAGTGACCAGTGATCGTGTGGTTTCTCTAAAGACCCCAGCTATAACGGTGCTTTCTTGCTTGTCTGGTCTGCACGCATGATTCTGTGTAGGCCTGCTGTACGACACCTGATACGAACTCAGTGTCATTTTTGACAGTCGTTCAAGTCATTGCACGCAGCGAATGCTCGCTCCTTCCCTAATGACCCATCCAATATTTCATTCTTCGAGGTCGTTTAACCCGTACCGTTTGACCGTTGTTTAACACACTCGAAGTATTGTTATCAACATCACAGCAACCCATTTGATTGTTCTAACCACTCCATGCACACAACTTCGGCAAGCAAAATCCGATCAACAGCCCTCTAAAGACATCTGGTTCCAACTTCGTAACTCAGTCTCCACTAAAAATATCCGAGTTGAACATGTTTGATCTCATGCTAAATGCCGATAGGGGTTTTCGTGTTCTTATAGTTGGATCGTTTCGTCCGCCGGCAACAGGCTACTCTTGTATCAGACATTACCAGAGAGACCGTTGGTACGATGTTAATCCCAATTTTCGGTGTACCTTCAAAGGTTGTTACAGACACAAGCGACGGCTCAAATACAGCCCTCGCGGTCCAGGATTCATGCGCGGGAACACATCGAAACTCCAAGCATTCCAACTCAAACCATATGATGGAGCCCTCCTATTGACGGAATGGTAGGTGGTCCAATCTCCCAAGCACGGATGGACGGAGTGTCCCCTCGTTCGCTCTGACGAACATTAGACTGACCTTGAGGAGATAAGAAACATCTCAACAACACTAGCCTACGGATCACTACTGTCATTTTGAGATGAGATGCCGAAACAAGTTGACTCTACGGAATTCATTTAAAGCTTCCAAAAACACGCAAAGCCACTTTGGGCGATTCTACTGCGTAATCAAGCATGGCACAATTGACTTTTTAAGGATGTACGTGACTGCAAGATTTTCATTCAGTGTGATACAGGAAACCGACCACACCCACATAAAATAGTCCCGATAATGACATGCATTCCACTATAAACTGAGCTGGATGCTATGGTATCTCAAGTAATGGGCCCTCTGAAAGTTGTTCATATAAACGACTATTTTATGCAGTCACTATACAACTGAAACTGTCACCTCATGAAAAGTCTAGTCGAAGTTATTCCACAAAATGATGTTGTAGCGCTGCTCGACATTCCACAAACAATCACAGACGTTAATTCTATCCAGACAAATCTAAACCCCTATGGGAGTAAACGGAAAATTCACATTCCAAGATGTAATACCAAAAAAGTGAGAACTGCTGTATTCACGAAGCCTTCGTTGACCAACTTCATTAAATGACCCCCACGGGAAACGTGCCGAAAGAAACACAACAATCACGCCACTGAACCAGATTAGCCGTTATTTCTCTTAGCGTTTCCATGCAGAGGCCAGATGGCTACAAAGATCTTAGCTCTTACTAACATTAGGACTAGAAATATATGACAGTAATCAGACACATACAGAGCCGAACTATTGCACAGAAGCATGGTTGTCAATCGATAGACGCAATATCGCTATTTATGAGAAATTTGTTATCGTTCAGGCGATTACCATCAGCAAGGACCACGAAACGAAATGGATAAAAGGCACTGATTTGTTTCAATCAAACATATCTTTTAATAATACCATACAAAATATTCACATCATTTCATACAGAAAGGAAGAGAGGCCCCCACTGGGAAGGACGGATCCTAGGTTGAGAAACTTGAGACAGAATTTCTGAGATTATTTCAGTACACCATACTCGTCCTCTTCAAAAGCCTTACGAGCCCGACGAAGTTCTTCGCTCAGTAGCAACAGCTCTTTGACACGGGAAAACTTCTTGGGATCCCGACGAACAAGATAGGTGACATCCTCCACGGATATTTTTCCCGGTCGACCAATTTTCAGAGCTTTTCTAGTCTGAAAATGGAAAATGTGACGACCAATACTAACTCAAAACGAAACCGAAAGAAACTAATGTGAGTAAAAAAGATAGGAAAAGGTGAGTATAGCCGAGAAAAGTTAGATAAATATGTGTATCTCAAGCGAAGGATTCAGTTTCAAAGTGGGAAGCAAACGCACACCATTGGTGATGCTTTGACTGCTTTAATGCATCAAGCGGGAAGTTTGGCATCTTGTAATCATCAGTGATCGTGTGGCTTCTCTAAGGATCCCAGCTACAACGGAGATTTCTTGCTTGTCTGTTCTGTACGCATGACTCTGTTTAAGCCTGCTATCCGACACCTAATGTGAACTCACTGCCAGTTTCTTCAATCGTTCAACTAATTGTACGCAGCGAATGGTTGTTCCTTTCCTGACGGTCATTTAGCTTGTACTTTTCGACCGTTGTTCAATACACTCGAAGGTTCTGCACGCTTCTTGCTTAGCTAAATTTTGAGTGTCGCCCAGTGGGTTGGGGCCCACACCTTGCTTTTCTTCTTCCTTCTTTTGGTTGGTGCCGTTGGTCCTAGACTAGGCTAGTTAATTGCTAATATTTCCAAACATTGCTAGATATATAGGGTTTATTTCTCAGGCCAATCGTGTTCTTTTAATTCGATTCCTGTCGGGGTTACATTTCGACAGTCGTTCAGGAAAGGTCTTTTAAATTGTTAGTGGATGAGGGTCAAGAGTATACTTATTTGTCCGCTACAATCTGATCATACAGTCCCTTGGCGGTTTAACATAAATTGTAGCAAAATTTGTGAAGTTCTTTTCCCATTAAAACTATGCATAAAGAAGACAGAAATTTGATAACGTGTGGTTTAGGCCAAGGCAAATTTCAGCGCATTTATGCGAGCGCATACGGCAGGTCGTTCGTACAGCAACATGAAAAGGTAAAACTGGAAGGGAAAGACCTTTTGACTTTCTACATTGACCAAGTTTGGTTGCCCACGCTGACACAAAAACGGTATGTTGTGTACACTCGCAAAGATGCAGAGAGATTTACTAGGGCAAGAAATAAACTGTCAGCATTTTGTCTTTAGAAAAACCTAGAATGATCTCCTGGTTTTGGAGACGCAATCACATACAAAAATAGCTTTATGGAAAACGTAGTGATTTACACATACCAACTCTAATTAACGGTAGCTCAAATATGCTTCAGCATATAGCGCACAAATCTGCCCGGAACACAGTTTAGTCGTATGCAAGTCCGTAGCAAACTATTATCACCAACACTGAAAACAGGATATCACTAGTGGAAACCAAACATTATGTGTACATAAACACGTAAAGGATGTGATTTAGACAAAAAAATGGGGATAGATAGGGAACGATTTAAAATAACTTCTAAAATGATCATAATCAAAGGAGAATACACCTTACAAGCGAATGAGAGTTATAGTTGGGACTGAGGCCACATTTCACAGAAAGTTGTTTAATTACAGCTTTGGCTGCTTCGCTTCGCTTAACCGAGAAATCAATCAAAACAATCGCGCAGTGTGCGCATACCAGGATGGCGGGAATGATGAAACTTTGACACTGATTTGTGATTGAGCAAGATGAAATTCCACAACCTTGTTATGCATTTATGTGAACACAGACCACAATATGGTGCTGTGAAGGAGTAATGAAATACGAGACAGACGAATACACGAGAAGAAACCAACATAACGAAAAACTGTCTACAATGGGAACATGACTAATTACCGATAGCAAGTGATTAGAAAAATGGGAAGCACCAAAATAGGGGAGCACACAAATCCATTAGTAAAGACGTCTTGAAAAACTAAGATAGCTGCGTAGTTGCAGTAAAATCTTATTTAGAATGACTGAACAAAGGAGCTGTCATAATGTTATTGGACAACAAACAATGCCCCAAAATGTATTCCAGAAAACATCATTCAATCTCAAGCAAAGAAGTTAATAAACCACACCTGTAATCGAGAACGCGTAAGAAATGATTTGAAGGTGATATCACGTTTGATCATTTAAATATACGTTTTCAGATCCGAGGACCACCGAGATTCACATGGATAACAGCCCAACGAGACAATTATTCGTTGTGACTAATTCACAGATCGTGAAACGGTTGGTGGAGAAGCTTGAGTCAATTTAACAGCACAGTTGTTAAATCCTAGGTGATAAATTAGGCTATGTAGTTTAAGAGCCAATGTATGTTTTACTTAGAATTTGGATGTCTACAAAGCTGCCTCTTACTAAACTATAATTTACAAACCTGATCATAGTAAGCATCCACTACAATGAAAACGTTTAACATAAGGTGAGCTATTGTGTTCATTAAGGCGAACAAAGAAACAATCCCGAAACGGATGCGTTTGTAATAATCAGTAGTGTACAGTGAACCACAGTTCAAGCAATTTCATTTTATAAACAATGATCGAAATGATACAAGCTAAAGCACTTTCCTGCAGCCTGACTACAGCATACATTAAGCGGGTCAGCCAACGGACACAAACACCGTAGACGAGTATGCGCATAATAATGCGAATCCAATACGGGGAGTAGACAAAGGATATGGTGGTGACTCCTGATATAGGCATATCTAAATATGGCGTTAACGATAAAGTAGATGAGGAACCATTGTATCCTAAAACTATAAATATATATCATCATAGCAGCCATGAGCCTGACTAAAAGGTACTGTGGCTCGGGCCGCCGCTCGCCTCAACAATGACGTGGAATATCCTGGAAGAAAACGTTACTAAGAAGGTTGGAAATTATTAAAAGAAGACTAAGTGGAAAATCTAGAGATGGTATGGATACAGGTGCGCCACTAACTGCGACACATCGCCATCTCGGA